>JAVJHY012162742.1:0-26582 GCA_035593235.1 Phascolosoma agassizii
GACGACTCGCTCGTTAGCAAGACGATTGAGGGCATTCTGATACAGGCTGGATACACGGTTGTCGCGCAAATCTCCGGCGCTGATTTCTTAAATGCGGTTGATCAGTTACCTGTCGGAACACCTGCGTTCGAATGCGTCCTGCTCGATGTAAAAATGCCGGATATGGATGGCCTTGAGGTGCTACAGCAACTCGCCACGAGAAATCGCAACCTGTCTGTGGTGATGATCTCGGGCCAAGGTGACATTTCCACGGCCGTTGAAGCAATGCGAAATGGCGCCATTGATTTTGTCGAGAAGCCATTCACACCGGAGCACCTTGTCAAGGCCGTTGAGCGGGCCGTTTCGATCGGCGCCGCCTCGACGGAGCGGCACCCTGCGCTTGCGATCCTGTCGTCGCGCGAAATGGAGGTGCTGGAGCTACTTGTGGCAGGCGATGCCAATAAGGTGATCGCCTTCAAGCTTGGCATCAGCCAGCGAACCGTTGAGGTCCACCGAGCTCGAATCATGGAGCGTCTCAGCGTCAAGACTTTCGCTGAACTCGTACGCAAGGCCATAGCCGCCGGACTGTAGTGCTTCGGACACGCCACAGGACTAACATTTAGCTTGATCGGCGTTTGAGACGACGCTTGGGCCTATTCATTACATCCAATCACATCAGTTATTGCTTCAGGCATTTAAGTACATTTCCCAGCTAGATCAGACGCCTAATAGATCATCAATTGCATCACGATTTGTACTCTTCCTCGCGATCAATGGCGCGAAACACCATTTCGGTTTCCTGATTATGACGCTGAGGGATGCACGCAGAAGTGCTAATCAGCCGTCGGCGAGCGAGCATTTATGTCCCGGGAGGACATGCCGCGATGATTACCAGTACCCAGTACCGTAACATGCAGGACTTTCAAGACGTTCAACTGCCGATCCGCTTGCACGAATCATCCTCGATGGATGGCCTGCTACGCCTTATCGGCACTGGTTTGGTATTTGCCATCCTACTGATTGCGCCTCCCGCAATTGTCTATGCCATGTTCGTGCTGGGGGAAGCAGACTTTTCGTCAATGCGTGATGCCGTATATCGCTTCTCGGCAATCTCGTTTGCAATGATACTAATGGCTCTTGTGTTTCTCCGTGTCTTGTTCGTGCAATTCATTCGAAATCTTGGTCGCAGACGTGTTGTTACGATCAATGAAACTCAGGTCGCTGTGCGCGAGCAGACATTGTTCAACAGCACAGAATGGCACGAGCCGCTGACCGGCTATCATGGTGTCGAGAGCGTTTCCCGCGCGACCGTCGGTGGTTGGCAGCACAAGTTGATATTGTCTCACGCGCTTCCAGAGCGGCAGGTGTCGCTTTGGATCGGCGATCAGGTGCCAGATTCACTCGTCGCGGGCTACCAAGCTCTGCTGTCCCGTTCGTCTACCGCGGTAGATCAGGATCAATCGCGGCCCAATAATCTGAATTAATCAACGCCGCGTTGTTCGTCAGCGAAGAAGAAGGAGCGAGCCCATAAGGAGGGTTGATCACGCTCTTGTGCCATTTTCACAAGCAAGTCGCGACATGCTACGCTAGCGGATGATGGAGATTGCTAACGTAACGAGGTCAAAACATGCTTGGTAGATTGCATTCCAAATTTGCCAAACTGGCATCAATTCTGCTGTTCGGCCTTGTTGTGCCGCCAGCGATCGCGCAAACCGCCAATCAAATCCGGATTGGCACCGGTGGTCCGGCGGGTGTGTATTTCGTCGCTGGGAACGCCATCTGCCGTATGGTCCGGATCGCCAATCGGGATTCGAAAACGGGTCGTCTTCGGTGCGCCGCGCCCAATCTTCGGCGTCGCGTTTCGTGCGAAATGTTTTGATGGCGGTCGGCCAGCCGCTTTTGCGGATCATGGCTTTCCAGGTATTCGATGGGGTCCTTTTTATCGTCGCCATAGTGTCTTCCGGTACACAACTGATCCGAAAGTGTACCGGACGACCAAGGGATTACAATTCCCGTTTTGTTAAGTGCTTGAAAAATATGGTGGGCCCGGTAGGACTCGAACCTACGACCAAGGGATTATGAGTCCCCTGCTCTAACCAACTGAGCTACAGGCCCGGATGAGTTGCCTTTTGCAGGTGTCGACACGCCGCGGTGCGGTTCGCGTCGCAGATCTTGTTCCCCCCCCCTTACGACAAAAATTATGGCCTAGTCGAGGAAGGTACGGAGTCTCTCTGAGCGCGACGGGTGGCGCAATTTGCGTAGCGCTTTCGCTTCTATTTGCCGAATTCGTTCGCGTGTGACATCGAATTGTTTGCCGACTTCTTCGAGCGTGTGGTCGGTGTTCATGTCAATTCCGAAACGCATTCGTAGCACTTTCGCTTCGCGCGCCGTTAAGCCCTCTAGGACTTCGCCGGTGCTGCGACACAGACCTTCGAAGGTGGCCGAATCGACCGGCATCTGGATATTTTGATCTTCGATGAAATCGCCCAAATGCGAATCTTCGTCGTCGCCAATTGGCGTTTCCATGGAAATGGGCTCTTTCGCAATCTTCAATACTTTGCGAATTTTATCTTCCGGCATTTCCATGCGTTCGGCGAGTTCTTCCGGTGTTGGTTCCCGGCCTTTTTCTTGTAGGATTTGGCGCGAGATTCGATTTAGCTTGTTGATCGTCTCGATCATATGCACTGGAATACGGATTGTGCGCGCCTGGTCCGCGATCGAACGTGTGATTGCCTGACGGATCCACCATGTGGCATATGTTGAGAATTTATAGCCGCGACGATACTCGAATTTGTCGACGGCCTTCATGAGACCGATGTTGCCTTCCTGGATTAGATCGAGGAACAGCAGTCCGCGGTTGGTGTATTTCTTCGCGATAGAAATAACAAGACGCAGGTTGGCCTCGACCATTTCTTTTTTCGCCCGACGCGCTTTCGCTTCGCCAATCGACATACGCCGATTAATTTCCTTGATTTCCGTGATGCTCACGGATGTGGCTTCGGCAATTTGTGCGAGTCGTTCCTGGATATCTTGAATTTCGCTTTGGCGTGTTTTAATCGCAGTGGCGTAGGGTTTTTTCTGACGCGTTACCGAGCGTAGCCATTTGGAATCGCTTTCGGCATTGATAAATACTTTGAGAAAGTCTTTGCGCGGCATTTTGCAGTCTTTCACGCAAATATCGAGAATTGCTTTCTCTTGTTGGCGTACTTCTTCAACCGCAATGCGGACTTGTCCCGCAAGCAGTTCGGTTAGCTTAGGCGCTAGTTTGAACTCGAGAAATTTTTCTTGTAGTTCTGCGCGCAGCTCAATCGTGCGTTTATGATCGCGCCCGTTACGTTTCGTCGCGGCAACTACTTTCTTGTAGTGCTTTATGAATCCGCCAAATTTCTCTAGAACTTCTTCAGGGTCGAGCGGGTTAGGGGGTGGATCGTCGTCTGACGAGTCACCATCGTCGTTTCTCGTCGACGCGGCATCGTTCATCGCGGGTGCCGGATTTGCTTCTGCGTAGATGTCGACGAAACCGGTGACGACATCCGTTAATTTGATTTCTTCTTTAACAGAGCGCTCGTATTGCGCGATAAACAACTCATCCACCGCTGGGAAATCTGCGAGCGCGCGCAAGACTTGGCTTAAGCCGTCTTCAATTCGCTTAGCGATTTTGATTTCGCCTTCGCGGGTGAGGAGATCAACCGTGCCCATCTCACGCATATACATGCGCACCGGGTCGGTGGTGCGTCCGAATTCGTTTTCGACGGCCGCCAGTGCAGCGGCGGCCTCTTCAGCTGCCTCGTCGTCTACATCGTTATCGTTCAATAAGATCCCATCGAGATCCGGTGCCGTTTCATGCACCTTGATCCCCATGTCGTTGATCATATTGATAATGTCTTCGATCTGCTCCGGATCGACGATGTCGTCGGGTAGGTGATCATTGACCTCATGGTAGGTCAAAAACCCCTGTTCCTTGCCCTTTGCGATCAGGACCTTGAGTTGCGATACTCCGTCCTTCTTTTCGATTCCGTCAAGGGTTTCCATAGCTATATGCGTACCTATACTGTCAAAAAGGTATTTATTGTCTTCAGCGGTTTACGACAACCATCCAAAGCTTAGTCTAAAGTTGCCGAAACGCCAGTCCAAATAGGACGGGAGGCAGCCAGCAAGTATATACTATAAGTTCCTGCTTCTGCTAGGTTTTGGGAAGATTAACCCAACTATTGGCTGTCACTAGTGCGGCGCAGCAATTCTGCTTGGGCTCGTTCGAACGCCGTTGGTTCCGTCCGTTTAAGCATCGCGTCAATTGCTTCTCGGAATTCGACCGCGTGGGCTTGCGTGTCCAACGCCAACGGTGTTTCGAGCTGAGCCATTACGCTGCCCTCGTGGGCCGACCCTCGATAATGCTCGCACAGGACGCCAGTTGTCGCGGCTGGATGGGCTTTGATGAAGCTGATTACGTCCGCCAGTAGCTCCGCATGTTCGTGGTCGATTGTCGCGATTGGGCGCGGATCATCCACGTGCTGAGCGAGCTCGGGATCGAATAGCAGCCGTTTTAGGGCGAGATCGACGAGCGAAGGTGCGGTGCGCTTCGACTTGCGGCGCGGCGTTGAGCGCCGGCTAAACGCACCGCCGAAGGCGGCGGCAATGCCGGGGCTATCGAGATCGGCGATTTCAGCGATGCGCTGTACGAGCAATTGTTGATAGGAACCGGTCGGGATCTTTTTGACCATCGGTTTAGCGAGTTCAACAAAGCGCGCTCGCCCATCGAGGGTACTAAGATTCGTTTGAGTCGAGAGTTCGTCGAGTAGGAACTCAGATAACGGTTTTATTCTATCGGCGCGTGAAAACGACTCCTTCCCTTCTGCCCGTACGAGGCTATCCGGATCGTGGCCATCGGGCAGAAACATAAATCCAACCTGGCGACCGTCGCGAATAAGCGGCAAAACGGTTTCGAGTGCGCGCCAAGCGGCCCGTTGCCCGGCCGCGTCGCCGTCGTAACAAAAAACAATTTCCGGTGTCGCCTTGTATAAAATCTCCAACTGTTCGGCGGTCGTTGCGGTGCCAAGGGTGGCGACGGCATCGTTGATACCAAATTGGGCGAGGGCGACGACGTCCATATAACCCTCGACGACGATAATTCGGCTAATTTTCGCATTGGCCTGGCGCACTTGGTACAGACCGTACAATTCGCGCCGTTTATGGAATACAGCCGTTTCCGGTGAGTTTAGATACTTCGGTTCACCTTTATCGATCACCCGCCCGCCGAATGCGACGACCCGCCCACGACGATCGTAAATCGGGAAGGTAATGCGATCGCGAAAGCGGTCATAACGCCGTTTCTTTTCATTTTCGACGGCCAGGCCCGCCTGGATTAGCGTTTGTAGCGCGCCCTCGTCTTTGCCCTCGGCATTGATCAACGCGTCCCAAGCGTCGGGCGCAAAGCCAATGCCGAATCGTTTCGCTATCTGGCCGCTTAAACCGCGTGCCTTGAGATAGTTTACTGCCCGATCTCTATCGGGGTGAGATTTTAGCTGCTCGTAGAAGAATTGCTGGGCGCGCTCTAATGCGGCGTAAATCGGCGAATAGTCTGTTTTAACGCTGGGCCCGCCGGCTTCGTGAGGCACCTCTAACCCAACCGAACGCGCCGCTTCTTCAATCGCTTCTACGAAACTTAGTCCGCGGTGATTCATTAAAAAACCGAGGGCCGATCCGTGCGCGCCGCAGCCGAAGCAGTGATAAAATTGTTTTTCTTGGCTGACGGTAAATGAGGGCGTTTTCTCCCCGTGAAACGGGCACAGCGCCTGGAAGTCCTTACCGGTTTTTTTTAACGGGATTTCGCTGTCGATAATATCGACGATATCAACCCGATTGAGCAGATCGTCGATAAATGTTTGAGGGATGCGACCGGCCACGATGGGTGTAAGGTTAGCGCATTGTGAGCGCGGCTCGCCAATCGTTTAGCGGCGCTCGCTGTCTTATTCGCTTTTTCGGCGGGCTGAGGTCGCGCCAGTTAGCTAGAAAGCCGGGCTTTAACCGTCGCGCTCACTGCACCCATGTCGGCGCGGCCTTGTAACGACGCCTTGAGTGCCGCCATGACTTTACCCATGTCCTTGATCGAACTAGCGTCCGCAGCGCTAATTGCCGAATCGATGGCGGCGGCGATTTCCGAATCACTCAAGCCCGCCGGCAAATAGGATTGCAGGAGGTCTAGTTCAAAGGATTCTTGAGCCACTAGGTCGTCGCGGCCCGCTTTCTCGAATTGATCGATCGATTCGCGACGTTGCTTGGCAAGTTTCGTGAGAATGGCCAGTGCCGCGTCGTCATCGACGTCCGCACGAGTGTCCACTTCTTGCTGCTTAATAGCGGCCAGCATCAGGCGAAGTGCGCCAACTTCTTGTTTGTTACCCGCTTTAAGCGAGGTTTTGACGGCTGCGGAAAGCTGATCCTTAATCGAGGACGTCACAGGGTGTGAGGCGCCCGTGGCGCTAGTAGGTACGTGTGCGACGCGAAACTTGTCGCGAGACCTTTTTTTGCCAGCGTTTAACGGCCGCCGCGGCTTTGCGTTTGCGGACCTGAGTTGGCTTTTCGTAGTATTCTCGGCGATGAACTTCGGCGAGTACGCCGGCCTTCTCACAAGCACGTTTAAAGCGCCGCATGGCGATGTCGAAGGGCTCGTTGTCTCTTACTTTAACGGACGGCATACTATTATTTGATTCCTTGGTCGACGAGATTTATTCAACGTAACGGGCAATTTTATCGGCGATCGCTATAGATGTCGATAGTTTAAGCGCTATTTGGGTAGTAACTAAGCATGCTTGTCCTAGGAATTGAGACCTCGTGTGACGAAACTGGCGTCGCGCTCTTCGATAGCGCACACGGCATTATCGCCCACGCGGTTTACTCGCAGGTCGAAATCCATGCCGCCTATGGCGGGGTGGTGCCGGAGCTTGCATCGCGCGATCACATTCGCAAAATCCTGCCACTGATTAAGCAAACGTTAGCCAGCGGTAAGTGCCGCTTAAGCGACGTTGATGCAGTCGCCTACACGGCTGGCCCGGGCCTCATAGGCGCATTATTGGTCGGCAGCTCAACGGCGCGAGCACTCGCATTTTCCCTAAATGTGCCGGCCATCGGTGTCCATCATATGGAGGGCCATCTGCTGTCGCCGATGCTCGACGACGAACCGCCGTCGATGCCGTTTTTGGCCCTGTTGGTGTCTGGTGGGCACACCATGTTGGTCGATGTAAGTGGAATCGGTTGCTATGAGATCATTGGAGAATCGCTCGACGATGCCGCGGGTGAGGCGTTCGACAAGGCCGCGAAAATGCTCGGTTTGGGTTACCCAGGGGGGCCGGCGATCGAGCGGTTGGCGCAATCGGGAAATCCTCAGCGTTTTAAATTTCCGCGGCCAATGACCAATCGCCCGGGTCTCGATTTCAGTTTCAGCGGGTTAAAGACCTTCACATTGAACACGATTACTGAATGTGCGAACGATGATCAAACCCGCGCCGATGTCGCGCGGGCCTTTGTCGACGCCGTTGTCGACACATTTGTGATCAAATGCCGGCGTGCGCTTAAACAAACAGATCATAAAACCATCGTGGTTTCAGGCGGGGTTAGTGCGAATCGTCAACTACGTGAGGGCTTGGCGACTCTGTGTCGCCAGCTCGGGGTTGCGGTACATTACCCAAAATTCGAGTTTTGCACCGACAATGGCGCAATGATCGCGTATGCAGGATATTGCCGGTTACGCTACGGCGCGGCCGAGCCGCTGGCGTTTAAGGTGCGTCCTCGCTGGGGGCTAAATACGCTTACTCAACCCGAATCGATTTAAAGATTCTTCGGCGAGCCGCCGATTTTATCTTCTGTACCTGCAAGAAGTTTCTTAATGTTGCTTTGGTGCCGCCAAATAACGAGCGCCGCCATGCCGCAAATGGCAAGCACAATTGGCAGCGGGCTGCCAACAAAATAAGCAATAACGGGACACACAGTCGTTGCCACCAACGCCGCTAACGACGAGTAGCGGGTCACCATCGCCACAGCAATCCAGCATGCGATAAATGCGAGTCCGAGAATCCAATGAAATCCGAGCAAGACGCCAATAATCGTTGCCACGCCTTTGCCACCCACGAACCCAAAATAAACAGGATAGAGGTGACCGACGAATGCGCCGACGCCGGCTAACGCAATGGCGAGTGGTTCGAATCCAAAATAGGCGCATCCAATGACCGGGACAAAACCTTTTGCGACATCGCCGACCAATGTCATGGCGGCCGCGAACTTCCCGAAATGTCTGAGTACGTTGGTCGTGCCCGGATTACCTGATCCAACGGTTCTGGGATCCGGGTGCCCGAGCACACGGCAGGTTAGAATCGCCGAGGAAATCGATCCGATGAGGTAGCCGAGCAATAACCATAAAATCGCCATAGCCATATTGGATACGATGCTACTTGGGCATTCAAGTCCAGGGAGGATTGGATGTCTGTTAATATCTTGTCGTGTTATGACTTGCAAATTTGATCGAAGCTTATGGATATCGTCTACCTGCGCGGCATCAGCCTAGAAACGGTCATCGGTATCTGGGACTGGGAGCGTAAAATAAAGCAGACGCTGGTTGTCGATTTGGATCTAGGCGGCGACACCTCGGTGGCAGCGCGCAGCGATTCGATAGAGGACACGACCGACTACAAGGCTGTTGTCGATCGACTTTACGACCTTGCGTCTCAAAGCAGCTACGGGCTTGTCGAGGCGTTTGCCGAGCGTATCGCGGAAATCATGCTGCAAGACTTTGATCGATCCTGGGTTCGCGTCCAAATCAATAAGCAGGGCGCTTTGCGTGACGTGCGTGATGTCGGCGTAATTATCGAGCGCGGCACGAAAGATTGAAATTAGCTCGCAATGGTCCAGGTTTACGTTGGCGTAGGTACGAATAAGAATCGAATAAGCAACATTCGTGCAGCGTTGAGCGCACTGGAGGATCGGTTTGGTGCGCTTCTTATCTCCCCGGTCTATGAGTGCAAGGCAGTAGGCATGCGGGGCCTCGATTTTTATAATCTCGTCGTCGGATTGCAGAGCACCGACGACGCGCTGTGCATACGTGATGTGTTCAAATCGATCGAAAATAAGTGCGGCCGAACTCGCGACGCTAACAATCGTGCGTCGGTCGAGTTGGACTTGGATCTGCTTGCGTATGGAGATGAAATTATCGGAGGGGAGATCATGGTCCCACACGCCGACATTTTGCGGCACTCTTACATCCTTAAGCCCTTGGCCGACATTGCGCCGCATACCTTGCACCCGCAGTGTGGCAAAACCTATCGCGAATTGTGGGCCGAGAATGCTGCTGTAGAAACGTCACTCACAGACGTCACCTCTCTCATTTCATAAAACGTCGGCGGCGTGGACACCTTACGTTCGAACTCGTGGACCTTGATGCGGCGATCGATTCGCGTCAATATTCGAACGTGCAAACCAGCAGACCACAGCTTATGAGAATTTCCGCTCGATTATTGATTCTCTCGTTCGCCGGAATGATTTGCTTAAACGCGTGCAACCCGATCAAAACCGCTCAAAACCGCGAGCGCATGCACCAGCTCCGTACCGTCGCAAATACCTATCGGAAATTGATGCGCTGGGGTCATTACGATCAAGCAGTGCAATACCTCAAGGTTCAGGATGGAACGGTCGAAGCGCCGGATTTTAAGATGATGGAGCGCTTTAAGATCACGAATTACACAATCGCCGATCAGATCGTCAACGACACCGAATTTGACGCGAAAATCACTGCCTATATCGATTTTTACGATATCGATAGCGGCGTTGCCAAGGCCGCCAAGGATGAGCAGCATTGGTGGTACGACGAGCAAGAAAAGCGCTGGTATTTGGGCACGCCGATGATTAATTTCGCGGCGCTCGCTAGCCGGAAATAAATATTCCGGGACTCGATTAAATATAAATCGAACGTCCGCCGTCCACCTCCAAGATCTGTCCAGTGACATAGGGCGCTTCAGCCAGGTAGTGCACCGCCCGCGCAATATCATTGGGCGCGCCAACTCGTGCTAGCGGGGTTTTGGCGAGCACCTCGTCACGATGCCCAGGGTGATCGCCGGTTGCCCAAATAATTGCGCCAGGCGAGATCCCGTTAACCCGAACGTCCGGCGCCAAATCGAGCGCTAGTGCCTTTGTCATCCCGATCAATCCAGCTTTCGAGGTGCAATAAACCGCATGCCCAGCGAGCGGGCGCAACCCATAGACGTCCGTTAGGTTAATAATCGCACCGTGGTGCGCACGTAACATTGGCGCCGCGGCAGTGCTTAGGAGATAGGGAGATTTGAGATTCGTGGCGATCATCCGTTCCCAGTGCTCGGCTTGGTCGGGGCCTTGCTCAGACGGCTCGTAAATCGATGCATTGTTGACGAGTAGATCTAATCGGCCCCAAGCCTGCATCACTGAACCGAGCAGGCGCTCGGCAAAGCCATCGCTGGTAAGTTCTTCTTGGATCGCGATTGCTGAATCGGGCCGTTTGACGTTTAGCGCCTCGACCAAGGTGGTCGCGTCATTTCGGCTGTTGTTGTAGTGCACCACTACCCGGTATCCGCCCGCGTGCAAAGCGCGAGCGGTCTCGGCGCCGATTCGTCGGGCAGCGCCAGTAATTAGAGCGGTCTTGGTGTCCACCTGAGCTACAATAATCAACTATCGATGATTCGTCGACCAGCCTGCAAAAAAATAATGCCATGTTGAATGTTTCGGAACTGCCGCAACCATCCGCTGCCGCGAAAGTGGTCTCGAGAGAACTCGCGGCGCGCATCCATCTACGAATAGAAACAGCGGGTGGCTCGATCGCTTTCGACGAATATATGCAGATGGCCCTGTATGAACCTGCCTTAGGCTATTACATGGGCGGCGCCGTAAAATTCGGCGAGGCAGGAGATTTTGTTACCGCGCCCGATCTCTCGTCGTTATTTGGCAGTTGCATTGCCAACCAGTGCCGAGAAATTCTGCAGCAAACTGGCGGTGGGATTATCGAATTCGGTGGCGGCACGGGCGCGTTGGCCGCGAATATATTGCTCGATCTCGAAAAATACGAATCGTTACCGACGAAATATTCGATACTGGAACTAAGCCCCGGCTTACGCCAACGCCAATCCCAAACTATCGCAACACACGCGCCATCCGCTCTCGAGAAAGTCGAGTGGATATCGGCCTTACCGAGCGAACCGTTTAACGGTGTGATGCTCGCGAATGAAATTGTCGACGCTTTACCGGTGCAAATTTTTAAGACGTTTAATAATCACATTGTCGAGCGCAAAGTTCAGTCGTTGGGTGGTGAATTCGACTGGGTAGATGCAGCCGCCGAGGCGGGGTTTATCGATCGCGTGCGAACCTGTTGCCCGCCTGAGATCGTCACTGGAAACCTCGAATACGTCTCGGAGATGAATTTCAACGCCGTTCCGTGGATCCACGATCTCGCTCGCCATTTGGATCAGGGTGTCGCTCTAATCATCGATTACGGGTTTCGGCGTCATGAGTATTTCCACGCGCAGCGCTCGAGCGGCACGTTAACGTGTCATTTCCGCCATCGTAGCCACGCCAATCCATTCTGGTTTCCTGGTTTGCAGGACATTACCGCATGGGTCGATTTCACGACGCTCGCGGAGTCTGCGGTTGAGGCGAATCTCACCGTTTTAGGTTTCGCTGAACAATCCAATTTCTTATTGTCGAATGGATTGATCGGTGAGGTCGAACGCCAAAGCGCAGATGTCAGTGAAATCCAACGGCAGCGATTGGCTTACGAAACAAAAGTTCTTACTTTGCCGACCGAAATGGGTGCGCGGTTCAAAGTTTTGGCGCTTGGCAGCCGGTACAATTTACCGCTGGGCGGTTTTCGACTACGTGATGACCGTCATCGACTCTAGCCCCGTTTTTTATCGAGTATCGAAATTTGCTGTTCTCGCAACTCATCGCTATTGCCGTCCTACAGGGATTTACTGAATTCCTGCCGATTTCAAGCTCTGGTCACTTAATTCTCCTACCCCATCTCACTGGTTGGCCGGATCTCGGTTTGGTCTACGATGTTGCAGCGCATTTCGGCACGCTAATCGCCGTGGTCGCCTATTTCCGCGTCGAGTTAACGCGAATGTCGAAACATTGGTTGAGCAATGTCACCGGTGGACCCGCGACAGTCGATAGTCGCCTCGCGTGGGCCGTACTGTGGGGGACGATTCCGGTGTGTGTTGTCGGCCTAGTAGCGCGAGATTTTATTGCTGAATATTTACGCAGCCCGCTCGTCATTGCCGCGACTACGATCGGGTTTGGGATCGTTCTTTGGTTCGCAGACGTCCTCGGGCGACGCGACCGTGACACTGAGACCTTAACAATCGGGGACATCGCGCTAATCGGTGGTGCGCAATGTTTAGCGCTTATCCCCGGAACCAGTCGCTCGGGCATTACAATGAGTGCGGGCTTGGCGCTTGGATTAACTCGTGCGGCGGCTGCACGTTTCTCCTTTCTACTATCGGTACCGGTTATATTGTTGGCCACCGCCTACGAGATCTTTCATCTGCTAGGAACGCAAGTGAGCGTGGACTGGTTTGCATTGCTCGTGGTCGTGGTTGGTGCGACAGCGAGCGCCTATTTATGCATTGCGCTATTTTTGAAATTACTCGAACGCACCGGTATGTTGCCTTTCGTGATTTATCGCATTGCACTTGGCGGCTTATTATTGGCGCTATATTTGTAGTAGTCCGTGTGTCTAAATGGACATCATAGGGTGCAACTAACACCCTAAACGGCGGTCGTATAGGTGCGGATCTTCACCAGTAAAGGGCGGTTATGAAACGATTTGTTTTCGTATTGACAACAATATTCGTACTGGCAATTGTTGGGATTGGTTTTGGCACGCACGCTGAGTCCAATGCCGGGGCCAATATGCCCCCAGCCGGTTCGGCAATGGCAACCTTCGCCGGCGGCTGTTTTTGGTGTATGGAACCGCCTTACGACAAGCTGGATGGCGTGCATTCGACGATTTCTGGTTACATCGGAGGCGAGAAAGCGGATCCTACTTATCAAGAAGTGTCGGCTGGGAGCACGGGTCATGCCGAAGCAGTGCAGATAGTCTACGACCCGAGCAAAGTATCGTACGAAAAATTACTAGAAGTATTTTGGCGCAACGTCGACCCCACCACGCCAGATCGCCAGTTCTGCGATCGCGGTAATCAGTATCGCACCGGAATATTCGTTCACAATGAAGAGCAACAGCGTCTCGCGAGTAGCTCTAAAATGCGCCTAGCAGAAAACAAACCGTTTTCAGACCCCATCGTCACTGACATCGTGGCCGCGACGAAATTTTACCCCGCCGAAGACTACCATCAGGACTATTACGTTAAAAACCCCTTACGCTACAAATTCTATCGGTTTAACTGCGGGCGCGATCAACGACTTGAGGAGCTTTGGGGCGCGAAACAATAGTCGTACAGGAGTAGACGACTGGTTGCGCGGGTGCTAGGTAGCTAATGCGCGATAATGCCCAATGTTCATTGCGCCGCTACCGCGCCAAGTGAGCCACGAGTAGTTTATACTGCGCACTATCATAGTGCAGAAGTAGAAGAATCGCAGCGCCGGAATGAATACCAAGCTAACCCACCAAGCCGTGATGTTTGCCGACGTTGTCGGAAGCACGGCGCTTTACGAGTCCTTGGGTGACGACAAAGCGCAAGGCTACGTTTCCGAATGTCTTGCGCTCGCGCGAGCGTCAACGAAATCCCACGGCGGTGAAATCGTCGCGGAATTGGGTGACGAAGTAATGTCCGTTTTCGATGATGCCAGCGATGCCGCCGCGTCGGCGTGCGAAATTCACGCAAAAATGAACGAAACCTTCAGCGTTAGCTCTCCCGGACCAACCTTAAAAATGCGCATCGGGATCCATTACGGCCCGGTTTCCGAAGATGATGAAAACGTGATGAGCGAAACCGCGAAGGTAGCGCATTGGGCCGCGAGTAACGCCAAACCCGATCAAACCCTAGGGACTGCCGGCGTCATCGAGGTATTACCGAGGATCTATCAAGCCGTATCGCGTTTCGTCGATGATGAGACTTGGAACCTGGGATCGCTAGAACATGTCGCGTTGCACGAGATAATTTGGGATATCGAGGGAATCACCGCGTATTCCGGTGAAGCGCCGACTTTAGACACACAAAAGAACAAAGGAATGGCGTTTTTGTACCGCGGCAAGCAAGTTATCGTGGACGACAACAATCCGGTCATTTCCATCGGACGCGGACTTGAAAATGATTTAGTTGTTTTTCACGATTTGGCGTCGCGCCAACATCTAACAGCGCAGTTCAGCCGTGGACGATGTACAGTAACTGACAAGAGTACGAATGGTACAGTTGTGTTCATTGCGGCCGATTCGAGCAACGACCATAGCTTGAGGCGCGAGAGTTTTACGCTCGCTGGTAAGGGCGAGCTAATCTGCGGCGAACCGGATGAGGTTGATAAAGAAGACGCGGTCTCGTTTCAGCCTATTTGATCGTCTAACGCTCGTTTGAGCGTGGCGATCCGCGCTTGATCTAGCGCGAGTCTCAAACCTTCGCCTTGCAGGCCCCTATCGATTAGTTCTTGCGTTCCAACCGTACAGATAGTCGCGCGTGCACGCCGCAAGTAATCCGCAACCGGGTAGGGGTCGAGCGTTTTGCCACCGCGTCCGGTGGCATCGAACTCACACGCAAGTAATATATCTTCAAACCGCTGTTCGCGACGCAGGGCGTCCAAATTGGTGAGTAATTTGAGGAGCTTACTCGGCCGCAATTGTGTCGCGCGATGGATTTGTAAATGGTAGCGGGTTACCGCTAGCGCAATTCCTCGGTGCTGCTTCGGTACCTTAAAGCGATCGCAAAACGCTTCAACTAGCGCGACACCTCGTTCTTCATGACCAATATGCGACGGTAAGATTGCTTCATCTGTTGTGCCTTTGCCGAGATCATGGACAAGCACGGCGAAACGTACGTGCGAGCTTGCGAGTTTTGCTGCAGCTTGCTGCAAGGCGAGACAAATGTGGGTACCGGTGTCGATTTCGGGGTGGTGCTTTTCCGGTTGAGGAACACCAAATAGTCGGTCAATTTCCGGAAACAGTACGTTGAGAGCGTCGCAATCTCGCAGGCTTAGTACAAATCGATCCGGATGCTGTTCATTTAGTGCGCGTTCGAGTTCCACCCAGACTCTTTCGGGCGCTAAGGTTAACAGTTCCCCGTTAGCGGAGATTTTGCGCATTAATGCGATTGTTTCGGGAGCGACTGTAAACCCGAAACGTGCGGCGAAGCGCGCCACACGAAGCACGCGTAGCGGATCTTCAACGAACGCCGGGCTGACGTGGCGTAGGATTCCGGCCTCGAGATCGGCGCGACCGTTATGCGGATCAATAATCTCCCCGTTAGTCGATTCTGCCATCGCATTAATCGTTAGGTCGCGGCGCGACAGATCTTGTTCTAATGAAACGGAGGTCGATGAGTCGACATCGAATCCGTAGTAGCCGGTGCCAGATTTCCGTTCGGTACGGGCAAGGGCGTACTCTTCGTGGGTACTGGGATGGAGATAAACCGGAAAATCTTTCCCGACCTTGCGGTATCCTAAGGACTCCATATCCTCCGGACTTGCGCCGACCACAACCCAATCTTGATCTTTGATGGGACGGCCGAGTAAGCGATCGCGGACCGCGCCCCCGACTCGATAAAGCTTCACGGACGGTAAGGGTTCAGCATGCTAAACGCCGCGTCGCGCTGAGCGACGCATCGCGTAGTAACGTGTTCGTTCGCGTCGCCCGCCCAAATACGTTGGCACGATTTCGGTGATAGATTTCGGTTCGATGCCAAGTTGCAAGAGTCCGCTTTCATTGCGACAAACGCTATCTTCACTTGCTGAGCGAAGATTGTCTCTCGAGAACGGTTTGCCGGGGACGTATTCAAATATATTAGCTTGAAGTTTAGACAGTCGTGGACCGAGCGACACAATCTTACGTCTCGCTCCAATTACCCGCGCGGTATAGGTGACGATCTCGAATAATGATTTAACTTCCGGGCCGCCCAGATCGTAACGGTGGCCGAATGTACTTCTATCATCGAGCGACCTCGTTATTGCGGTGCTAACGTCGCCGACATAGACGGGTTGAAATTTTGTCTGCGCGCAGGCAAGCGGCATCATCGCTGGCGTGGATTTGAGCAATTGCGCAAATCGGTTGAAAAAGTCGTCTTTCGGACCAAACATAACCGAGGGACGAAAGACGGTTGTCGCAAGTCCTTCGTCGTGAGCAGCCATCGCCGCGTTTTCAGCTTCGCCTTTTGTACGCAGATAAAAGCTCGGGCCAAAGGGATCGGCGTTGAGCGCGCTGACATGCAAATACCGATCTATCTGAACGTCGAAGCACGCTTTAATGATTGCGCGCGTTGCTTCGCTGTGGGCTTGGCGAAATCCAACACCATCGTCGCGTTTTTCGTTGAGGATCCCGATGAGATTAATGACCGTCCCGCAACTTCGGAGCGACGCTCGCAAATCACGTTCTCTCGAAATATCGACTTCGATAATATCGGTATTCGGTAACGGAAGTAATTCTCGAGCGCTTGCCCGCGTGCGGGTGAAGATTTTCAAGTTGCGGCCGGATGCGACGAGGTCGTTCGCAAGAGAGCTGCCGAGGAATCCGCTGCCGCCGAATATCCCTATCGAGTTGTTTGGCATAAATTTAACACTGTAATCGAGTTGCGTTCGGTGTAACCGCCGTCAGTAAAGCGCTTAACGGTGTTGTTGTTTTGTTTAGTCGCCATTGGTAGACGGTCGCATAAAACGATGCTCGGCGTACGTAACGGCGGGTCTCGGTAAACGGTATTGTATCGATCCAGATGTCAGCGGGCACGCAGCCAGATTTAGGTCGCCAATCTCGCGCTCGGTGTGGTCCCGCATTATACGCCGCTGCGGCCAAGGTGAAACTACCGCTAAATCGATCTAGCATTTGTTTCAAATAGGCGCTGCCGATAACGACGTTTGTGTCCGGTTTTAGTAAGTTGCGCGTGTGCGCCAATTTGGCGCCGATACGACGCGCCGTTTCGCGTCCCGTCGCTGGCATTAACTGCATTAAGCCCAAGGCACCTGCGCTCGAACGCGCATCGCGCATGAACGCACTTTCGGTGCGGATAATGCTATAAATAATTTCGGCAGATAAGCCGCGCTTTTTCGCGTAACGACGCACCAAATTCTCATGCTTTAGCGGGAAACGGATCTCCAAATCATCGTACGATTGCGCTTTGCCGAGTGCGAAAATTGCGCGATCGTGCCAACCCCATTGGTCGAAAACAAAGGCGGCGACTTCGAGCTCACGTGGGGTTAGTCGTTCAACCTCATGCATCCATTCCCGTCGTGCTTCAATCTGCATATCGAGTCGATAAAGCTCACGCGCTCGCATAATGCCGGGACGCGAACGGATTGCGCTGAGTTCGCTCGTCGTTGGACGCACCGGTCGGTCGTTCATGCGGTACTCGAGACCCAATTGATCGGCGCTCAAAAATCCGTAGTAATCTCTTTCTTTCGCCAGTTCGTTGAAGATCAGATTTGCTGATTTAGTCTGCTGCAATTGTTGAAGTGCCCGGGCGCGCCAGTAACGCCAGCGCAAAATATCCATATCGCCAACTGGCGGGTATTTGGTCCAGCGTACGAGTTCCTCCCAGGCACGTTCCTTAATGGCCTCGCGAATTCGGTACTTTTCAATGACCGCGTCGACGGCCTCGGCGGGTACTTGGTCGAGCAATGCGATACGACGCTGATGATCTTGACTTGCCGCGGCGTGGGCTAGGGCGCGGCGTGCGTTACCAACTTCATCGGGCGTAAAATTCTTTCGCCGCGAGAATTCGTTCCAAACGGACTCGGCATGTTCCAAGTCTTTGCGGGCGAGCCGGGCGACCGCGTGTACAACAATTTCGCGGATTTGTTCTGTGTCACCTGTGAAGAAGCTGCTCTTAAGTGCTCGCGCCGGGTTTTTATGGGCCGCTAGCCAGTGGCGTGCCGCAACCCGAAGGGTTTGCCCTTTGAGCTGACGTTCGAGGTAATTTGCGAGGCCGATTTCATTGTTCCCCAGTGCCAAACGCAGGCGCTGCCAGATCAATGGATCGTCGATGAAATCATTGTCCTTTAAGTATTTAAATGCGACGTCGCACGCCGCCGGCAACGACTTGCCGGTAAGCCAGATTTCGCGTGCCGCATCCGCGACGCCCTCAGGTGCGGCAGTTTTCAAACGCGCGGTTAGTTCGGTACATCTTAGGCGCGGATCCGATTGCGGGCGATAGGCTCTTAAGTACTCGGCCCAGGATTGTTTTTTTCCAAGATGCTTCAACCGCGCGCGGCGCAGGCGTTCCGCCAAATACGAATCGTCGTAGACGCTGAGGAACTCCTCTACGTCCTTTGACGCGGCGTTGTGCAATGCACGATTAAGCTCGAAATAACGGTAGTAAGGATATAGCGGATAGTTTTCGAGGCCGGCAATTAGCTGGCGCGCTTCGCTTCGGCGACCGCTGGATTGTGCGGCGTACGCGCGTGCAAATCGGCTCCGCTCGGCTTGTGGTTCGTCACTGGCGATTGGTTCGGCCGCGAGCGTGCCCGCAAACAAGCACAACGCCACAATGTAGGTTGTTTTCATCAGAGGGTTATTCTGGGTGCCAGTACAATTTCTGGCAACTTATGTCGCTATAATTGCAAAGCAGAGCACGGTAACGGTGTATCTGAACTAATATTGATAGCGGTCGTGTGCAGATCCGTCGCGGCCGTTGGAATGTGCGAGAGTTTATATTATGTCCGACGCGGTGCCCCCTAACGCGAATGGGATTGCCAAATTGTTGCGCGAACGCCGTACCGTACACGAGTTTTCCGCCGCGGTGCCGCCCCTAAAAGAAATATCCGCTGCCGTAGAGCTCGCGCGCTGGGCACCGAATCACCATCGAACGGAACCGTGGCATTTTTATGTGCTCGATCGTCAGACCGCGGAACAGGTGGCAAACCTAAACGCGGATCTAGTGCGCGCGCATAAAGGCGAAAAAGTCGCCGCGGTTAAGCTGAAACGCTGGCTATCGATGCCGGGCTGGCTAGTCGTGAGCTGCGAGTCGAGTGACGACGAGGTCCGCCAGCGAGAGAATTACGCCGCATGCTGTTGCGCGGTTCAAAATATGGCGCTGTATTTATGGGAGCGCGGGATTGGCATGAAGTGGACAACCGGCGAGGTAACCCGCGACCGCGCGTTTTTCGATCTTATCGGAATCGATCATAACAATGTCTCGGTCGTTGGGTTGTTCTGGTACGGCTATCCGGCTACCGTTCCTACCCAGCACCGAAAACCTGTGAGTTCCATTCTCACTCATATAGTTGCCGCGCCCAAGGATCGGTAATTGCTTTGTCAACGAACCTTATCGATCGCGACGCACGGGAAACATTTCTACGATATCACCGACGAAGTGCAGGCCATTGTAGCGACGGCCGATGTCACGGAAGGTCTCTGCAATCTATTCATCCAACACACGAGCGCCTCCTTAATTATATGTGAAAATGCAGATCCAGCTGTCCGTGGAGATTTAGAAACGTTTATGAGCGGATTGGTCGTCGACGGTGATTCGCGCTTCGTGCACGATCAAGAAGGGCCCGACGATATGCCGGCTCACATTCGCTCAGTGCTAACCCAAACGAGTATGAGTTTACCTGTGCAGCTTGGGCGTTGTGCGCTTGGCACTTGGCAGGGCGTTTATTTGTGGGAGCATCGCACCTCGGCGCATACGCGTCGAGTCATCGTCACTGTACACGGTGCTCGTCACGAGGAATAAGGTTTTCTAGCCGTTGCTTACCTTATCGTTCTGTTCCTTGAGTGTTTGCGCGCGTATCGCCGCCTCGTTTCTCTTTGCAGAATCTCGCGTTGTGTCCCAAGCAGGACTCGCCTCGGCCCACCCACTCAACTGTTTTTTAATGATTTTCGTCAGTGCGTCGACGTGCAATGCATCATCGTTTAGGGCTGGAATGTAACGCAGCGTTTTACCGCCTGCAGCTTCGAACTTGTCGGCGTATTGAATTGCGATCTCTTCGAGTGTTTCGAGACAATCTGCTGCAAACCCGGGGCACACCACGTCGAGTGTTTTGACGCCCTGACCCGCGAGTTCTTTAAGGATCGTTTCGGTGTACGGTTCCAACCATTGGTTCCATCCGAAGCGCGACTGAAAACTTAATTGCCAGCTATTGTCGGGAATTTGCAAATGAGCCGCGAGTAAGCGAGCGCTCGTGTGACATTGACAATGGTAGGGATCGCCCGCAAGCAAAGACGCTTTAGGTGTGCCGTGGAACGACATGATCAATTTATCGGCCTTGCCGTGCTGCGCCCAGAATCGTTCGACGGACGCGGCAAGCGCGGCGACGTAGTTGAGATCGTCGTGATAATCGTCGATGAAGCGTAATCCAGGCACCCATCGCCAGGTGGTTAGTTCGGCGTTTACGGCGTCTAAAATTGACGCAGTCGTTGCGCCTGCATATTGCGGATAGAGTGGCAGGACGAGAATTTTTCGAGCATTCGCCGCTCGGAGTTGACGCAGACCGCTCGCAATCGAAGGCGATCCGTAGCGCATCCCGAGCACAACTTCTGCACGTTGTGGCATTTCATCATCAAGCACAGTCTGGATCGCATTCGTTTGACGATTACTGTAGCTCATCAGCGGTGAACCGTCGTGAGCCCAAATCTTCGCGTAGGCAGCCGCGGATCGCCTAGGTCGAACCTGTAAGATGATCCCATGCAGGATGGGTAACCAAATCGCGCGCGGCAATTCGACAACTCGAGGGTCCGCGAGAAACTCCGCTAGATATCGACGCACGGCTCGCGCATCAGGTGCATCCGGGGTACCCAAGTTACAGATTAATACACCGATTTTGCGCGGCGTACCGTGCTTATAATCGGTATCGCCTTGGTAGTTGCTCATATGGTTAGTATAAACCTAAACATTTAATCCGGAGGTTTGCGTCATGCTGGTCAAGTCTGAGAAGAACTGCGCACAATTCGTCGCAAACGATGGTTGCTCAATTCGCGAACTTTTGCACCCGCGTAATGATGCAATCGACTTGCCTTTTTCCTTCGCGGTCGCGGAGGTCGGGCCTGGTAAGCGGACTTATCGTCATCGCCTCGCCTATGCGGAAATGTACTATGTGATAGCCGGTCGGGGTTTGATGCACATCGACGGTGAAACATGTCGGCTTGAAGTAGGCGATGCTGTCGTGATTCCCGCGAATGCTGTCCAATGGATCGATAACGTTGGTGATAGTATTTTGAAATTCGTAGCGATCGTGACGCCGCCATGGGCCGACACTATCGATACGCGAATAGAGTAGTTATCAAGCCTTGTAGCGCAGCACAATTGCGGGTGGTTGCCGTAAAGCGCCATACACGGCCGCCGATCCCACCAGCGCGACCCCCGCAATCCCCGCTAAAATGCCGAATACAAACAAAGCCCCATTGGGGGCATAGGCTATGTCCATCACGTGTTCGGCGATTAACCAAGCAGTCAGCTGGGCGCCGAGGCTCGCAACGATGCCCGCGATTATCCCAATCGTTATAAACTCAAAGCTCATGATGCGCAGCGCCAAACTGCGACTTGCGCCGAGTGTTTTCAATAAGGCGCTTTCGAATATTCGTTCATTTTGGCTTGCTTGGACGGCGGCAATTAAAACGAGAATGCCCGCCAGCATGGTGAAAATAAAGACAAATTCAACTGTCGCGGCAGAGCGATCCATTATGGTTCGGATATGGTTAACTAACGCCGCGACGTCGAGCACAGTCACACTCGGAAACGTTGCTACGAGATTTCGCATTACGTGGTAGTCACCCGGATCCAAACGGAAACTCGTGATGTAGGTGGCCGGTGCGTCGCGGAGTAGCGCTTGTGGTGCTTCGACGAAAAAATTGACCTGCATGGAATCCCAACGAACGCCACGCAAATTAACAACAACTCCCGTGATTTCTTGCTCGGCAACTCGGTAAGTCAGCTTATCGCCAAGCGACATGCCTAGCGTCGTCGCGATCTCCTGTTCCACCGAAAATTGTCCCGCGCCAAGATGTTCTTGCCACCAGTGCCCATTCAGTATTTTGTTGTACGGTTTGGGATCGAGAGACCACGATAAATTGAATTCACGATCAACTAAGCGCTGTGCCCTCGCGTCTACATAGCTCTCTGGCGTAATGTCGTCGTCGTTGATTGCGATTAAGCGACCACGGATCATGGGGTGGAATTTGGGGATTGGGAGATTGTTTTGTGCGAAGAATGTTTCTAAAGAAATAACGTCGTCGGGTTGGATGTTAATTAGAAACTGATTCGGCGCGTCGGCGGGCAGGCTATTTAACCAATCGTCGAGCAAATCGTTGCGTACGATCGTCAACACCAATAGCGCCATTAACCCTAAGCCGAGCGCGCTAACTTGTACGGCGGTAAGTACTCCGCGGCGCGCGATGTTCAAAATTCCAAAGCGCCATATCAGTTTCGTCGATTTAGCGAAACTTGCGATAAGGCGAGTGACCACAAACGTCGCAATTACGAGACCAACCAGACAACCGAGCAAACCGACGACCGACCAAAGCGTGATGTCGATATTTCCGGCCCGCCAAGGAATCAAGAAAGCACTAGCGGCGAGAGCATAAATAATCACTGTGGTTTTGCTCAGGGGGGCGGCATCGGCATTACTGCGCAGTACTCTCAGCGGCGGAACATTGCGCAGATTTAACAACGGCGGTAGTGCAAATCCCGCTAAGCCAATTAGCGCGACGAGTGCAGCGCGTAACGCAGTTAATTCAGATGGTGGCGGCAGCGCGGCTTGGGTCCAACCGGTCATCGATCGGGCAATAAATTCTTGGCACGCAATGCCCAGCAAGATGCCTACCGTTGCCATGAGGAGCCCAAGTAAAAATATCTCGATCGAAAAATATACCGACACATAGTTGCGTGTCGCACCGAGAGTGCGCAGCATTGCCACCGTGTCTTTCTGTTGTGCAGCGAAGCTGCGCGCCGCGAGCGCGATAGCGACGCCGGCGAGAATTATCGTAGTTAGCACCGCAAGCCGGAGAAATTGCTCGGCGCGGCTTAGTGCACCGCGTATCTCGGGGCGTGCGGAATCGGGTGACAAAATCTCATCGCCACGCCGTAGGGTCAGGTCCGCGCGGAAGCGGTCGACCGCGTCGGTGTCTCCAGCGAGGAGTAAACGGTGTCGCGCCCGCGAACCTGGTAGCAATAGCTTCGTCGCTGCGAGATCGCCGAAATTCATTAACACCCGAGGCGCGATGTTAAAGAGATCGCCGCCGCGATCCGGTTCAATGACCAACACTTTAGTAATTGCGAATTGGGCGTGACCGATTTGAATCGAGTCGCCCATGCTGGCGCCGATCAACGATAGCAAGCGCCCCTCTACCCATACGGAACCAGGATCGGGGGTCGCTTTAGTAGGGTGACCTTGCGCAAACGGTTCGCTTGCGACCACGAGTTTCCCGCGCAGTGGATAATCGTCTGTAGCCGCTTTAAGTTCGATTAACTGTAAAACGTCTGCGTAAGAGACGACGCTACGCATGGAAAGTAGTCGGGCCGTTCTAAGGCCTATTGCGGATGCCGCGGTGGCGTATGAAGCGTCCAATTCATGACTCGATGTGATCGCAAGATCGGCCGCTAACAACGAGCTCGATTCACGCTCGAGTGCGCTTTTTACCCGATCTGTGAACATTTCGACAGCGGTCATGCTAGCGACCGCGAGTACCATTGCGATGGCAATGACGATGAAATGGCGATCGCGGATGTCCCTTCGAAACGCGACGATTGCGGGTTTCAGCGTTCGAATATTCGCGCGCGGTTGTATCACCTTCTAGTCGACCTGAAGTTGCCCGTCGACTAACCGCAATCGACGCTCACATCGACTAGAAAGCCGCTCGTCGTGCGTAACAAGAACCAGGGTGGATTCGTGATCTTGGTTCAGATCGAACAGTAGGTCTGCAACTTTAGCGGCTGTCGTAGTGTCCAAGTTCCCGGTCGGCTCGTCGGCGAATAGAATTTTCGGCCGCGTGCAATAAGCTCGAGCTAACGCAACCCGTTGTTGCTCGCCACCGGACAATTGGCGCGGGTAATGCTGTAATCGATGCTCGAGGTTAACGGCCTTCAAGCTGATTGCCGCGCGTGCGTGGGCGTCTTTGTCACCGCGTAATTCTAGGGGCAGCGCAACGTTTTCAATAGCGGTTAAATTCGGAAGAAGATGAAATTGCTGGAATACAAAACCGATGTATTGGTTTCTAATGCGCGCGCGCGCGTCTTCGTCTGCGGCGGTGAGGTTTTCGCCATAAATTTCTACCGAGCCGGCGGACGGCAAATCGAGCCCCGCGAGTACCGCAAGCAATGTCGATTTTCCAGATCCGGAAACGCCTACGATCGCGACCGATTGCGAAGCCTCGACGATAAAATTGATACTATGGATTACCGTTAACGGCCCGTCTTGGGTGGAATAGGTTTTAGATATGTTGTTAACTGAAATTGCTGGAGTACGAGTGTGGGTTTCCATACTTCTATTATGTCTGATTGGAGCGCCGGTCGGATCAGTATTCGCTGCCGAACCAATTATTCTCGTACTTGGCGACAGTTTAAGCGCGGGCTATGGTATCGACGTAACCGAGTCTTGGCCAGCGCAGCTGCAACAGCGTTTAATTAATCACGGTTACCCCCATCGAGTAGAGAACGCAAGTATCAGCGGCGACACGACCCGCGGCGGGCTCACAAGATTACCACGCGTGTTAGAACGTCACCGACCAACAATTGTAATCGTAGAATTAGGGGCGAATGATGGCTTGCGCGGCGTTCCAACTGCAGAAATGGAAAAAAACCTTCGCCGCATCTTTACGCTCGTGGACGCGGTATCAGCAAAAATTTTGCTGCTCGAAATGCGCATCCCGCCGAATTACGGACCCATGTACAGCGAGCAATTCGATCAGGTCTATGAGCGACTCGGCGCCGAACATAACATTCGCCTAGTGCCTTTTTTTATGCGCGATGTCGCACTCGATCCGGCGATGATGCAAAATGACGGTCTCCATCCAAACGCGCTAGCGCAACCCAAGATGCTCGATAACGTTTGGGTATACTTAGAAGACGAATTGCGTTGAATTACGAATTCCGTCCGAACGACATGGCTGTTCGACGACGGCACAACCCGATAGGGGAGTTAGCTTGAATTTTTGCAGTCACTGTGGGTCCGGCGATTTGTCTTGGATGATCCCCGCGGGCGACAACCGCCCACGCCACGTTTGTCCGATATGTAGCACTATTTTTTATCAGAACCCGAAAATCGTCGCTGGTTGTATCCCCGAATGGGAAGATCAGGTTTTGCTATGTAAGCGCGCGATTGAACCGCGACACGGATACTGGACGTTGCCCGCAGGGTTCATGGAAAACGCGGAAACGACGTTAGAGGCGGCCGTGCGCGAAACATTAGAAGAGGCCAACGCGAGAGTCGATATTATTGATCTCTATACGGTGTTTAATATTCCGCAAACCGATCAGGTGTATATGATGTTCCGCGGCAAACTCGCCGATCTAGATTTTTCCCCAGGAGAGGAAAGTCTGGAGTGTGGTTTGTACCGCGAACACGAGATCCCGTGGGACGACCTTGCGTTTCCCACGATCTTACATACCTTGAAATTTTTCTTTGAAGATCGCAAACGTGGGGAATACCCGTTGCGTTCTGGCGATATTGTTAGGGAAAACAACCGGGCGGTGTTCGCGCTCCGAAGGAGCTAATGGCGTCTGGCGATGCTTAGCGCTTCATCGAATCGAAGAACTCCGCGTTATTTTTCGTCGCCTTAAGTCGTTCAAGCAAAAATTCCATCGCGGCGATTTCTTCCATCGGATGTAAGAGCTTGCGCAGGATCCAAATTTTCTGCAATTCGTCCGGCGCCGTCAGCCTTTCCTCACGGCGGGTGCCGGAGCGGTTGATGTTTACTGCTGGGAAGATCCGTTTTTCTGCGACCTTTCGATCGAGATGGATTTCCATGTTGCCCGTGCCCTTGAATTCTTCGTAAATTACGTCATCCATGCGTGAACCCGTATCGACGAGCGCGGTCGCGCTCTGGATAGCCGGTGACTCACCCGAGTCAGCCCGAACCGCCGGTCGCGCGGCGGCACGCCGCTTCGGCGAGCTGGCCGCGCCCCGCGGCGCCCCGTTGCTCGGCTGGTCGACCGCTGGTGCACAGCGTGGGCAGGTCATCGTAACGGGTGGTCTCGACGGAACCGGCAAGACAATAGCGACCGGCGAAGTCCTGAGTTATGATCCCGGCGGAAACAAGGTCCTGCGTGAGTGGTCCTCCAATGAGTTGCCAGGTGGCGGCACGGTCTTTGGCCAAGCCGCGTCCCTGTCGACCGGGCATGTACTCATCGCGGGCGGTGTGTCGAGCGACGGTGCCAGCCTGAAAGCGAGCACGACGATGCGACTCTACAACCCGAAGTAGCCCCTCGGCAGCTTCGGGACGACCGCCCATGACGAGCGACGCGCCGGAGACGCAAGAGGAGAGCAGAAGGTGAGAGCCGGACCCACGC
>JAVJHY012164860.1:0-26544 GCA_035593235.1 Phascolosoma agassizii
CGTATTGTGCTGCCAACAAGAGTTAGCTTTATGATACGGGACAAACGCTTCAGGTGAGGGAAGCAAACCGAACCTAGACTCTAACGCTGCGGGTATATGAGCTAGCATAGTTGTCGTAAGATGCGAGAAATCATGTTGGTAGGTTTATCGGTGTCAGACCTAAGCTGTTTGTAGAGAAAGTTCTTTTGAAGGTGGGCGATTAGTGAGTAGGACTTTTTGTACTGTTTTTCCTACACGTCGGCGGCCATAGACTACGGCTATGTGAGAACCCTCGCGTTTGTGACCAATTAATTTTTAGGCATAAAATCCGCCTATTAGACGCCTTAACCCCAGAATAGGCGGATTTTTCAGGAAAATGGTGCTCGGATACTTGATTAGGGGGGATCGCTTGCTCTAAAGGAGGACATTAACAAAAAATGCTCAGAAGTAGCGCTGTTTTACTGCTAGTTTGTAACGCCCCTGGAACCAACTTCCAGGGGCGTTATTCTTACAAACCGCGAGAAAACTCGTCGATAGGTTTCTCGCGGTTTGTAAGTTATGGCTTGTAGTGAGTTTTGTGTATGCGTTTGTCTAGATACATAAAAACTTTCATAAAACCTACAGTTTGGTTTAATTACAAATAATTACAAATAACCTGGGATCTTTGAAAGGGATATATGTTAGTTTAAGGAAGAGTGTTGTTCTTTCCATTCTACACCTAGATAGTGACGTTTTTTGCATTGACGAACTTTCTGTTGAAGTGGGTATAAGTGTACTTGGAGTTCATCTCTTTTGTTTTGGCCGTTCCTCAGTAAGAAAAGAGATGAGAGAAAACCATAAGGTTGTCTATGTGGTTATATACATTCTTTTATAGTTTGAAATTCTTCTAATGCCATTGTTCTTTTGTTGTCGTTAATATTCCTTTGTTGTTGCTACGGCTGAGTGGAGTTTGGCATAACCCCGTGTTTTTTGGAGGCTAAGTGTACAAAGTTTCTTCTTCTATGACACACGGGGTTATGTCCTACCCATAATTTAGGACAGAGATTTTATCCTATTATTGATGGAAGTCTTTAATGGGGTATTATACACCTCTGGTCAAGGTGTGCATAATGTGGAGGTGGATATGAAACTTCCAACTGGTAGAGCTCAGGGATTTAGGCCTCTCACGATTTCAGAGATAGAAAACTTTGGACGTCGTGTGGCCGAATGGGTGAGAGACAATGGAGCCATTGTCATCACCAGAGCAAAGATGGATTTCTTCAAGGGCAACTTGGCCATTGCAGGAAATCAATATTTGTTCAGCCTCAATGAGGAGGCTGGTGTAACAGAATCAATTACGCTAGCCGAGATGTTTAAGTATGCCATGAAAGATCAGGGGTTGGAGCTGGAGTTGATTTTCGCTTATATAGCCAACAACCCCGAGAAGCAAGTCCCGGGATGCATCAATGAGCTTCTAAAAAATGACTCGGCAGCCACTGCCGAGTGTGGGAAGTTCGTGTGTTGGGAGTGGTTTGCAGATCGAAACCACTCCCACTTTGAGCGGGTATTGAAAGAGGGTTAATGACTTGCACATGTGCCTGACCAACACATGTGTAGTTTATTTAAAGGAAACAGGCTTTTTCTCGTCTCTCGTCAGTAGTCCAAATACGGGTTCCAGGTGATTATCCGGCCAATTTTAAAAACTAGTAAGGGGGGTTACTTTTAAACGGACTTAAGTCCTTGCAATTTTTTAGTTTTCATAATCCTGGAGCCAGCCATTAAAAAGTTCCCATCTCCCTCTGGGAAACGGAGCGTAATGGCGCCGTAGATAACAACGATTACAACCCGATCCTCTCTAGTCCGTCTTTCCAATGCAAGCAACTCACCCCATCAATGAGCTTTTGATCTTTGTCGAGCGAGAAACAGAAAGCTTCTGCTGTTTTGAAATCTTTTACAATCGAAGTTAGATTTTTAACGTCTTCTTTGCTAACAGAACTAGTTGACTTAATCTCCACTAACGCAGTGGGCAGTGCTGGGCGTAGAATTACAAGGTCCACCTCTAAACCACCATGAGTTTGATAATAGTAATGTCTGTCGTCTCTGCGTTTATATGAGGATCTCTTTAAAACTTCTTGAATAATAAAGTGCTCAAAATGCTCTCCGTACAATGAAGTTCTTGGCTGCAGAGCAAATTCTAAACTCATGGATAACGCTTTTTTCACTCCCAGATCGAAAAGATAAAACTTAGGCATAACCCTTTCTTGTTTTCTTATCGAAGGATTATAAGCAGGCAAAAAGTTTCCAAGTAATGTGTCAGCTAATATGTGAAAATAATTCTCAACTGTTTGAGGGGCCGCTCCAACATCTTTTCCTATTTTGGTATAATTGATTAACTTTCCTGACATCTGAGCAGCGATTGGAAGAAAGCGTTGAAATGGCTCTAATTTGCGTATTAACTGTTCTTGAAGAATTTCTTCTTTAAGGTATGTACTCGAATAAGCTCTTAAGTACTCAGTGCGTTCAAAATCGTTTTCTAGCTCTATCAACTTCGGTAGAGACCCCCAGTTCAAAGACTGCTCAAGATCAAAACCAGAGCCAAGTTCCTCAGCAGTAAAGGGATGAAGATTAAACACAAAAGCTCTACCTGCAAGTAAATTTGCTCCTCCTCTTTTTAATTTTCTTGCACTTGACCCGGTTAAAATAAACTGAAGATTTTTCCTTTTCTCGATAAGTAAGTGTACCTCATCAAGCAATGCTGGAATCTTTTGAACTTCGTCTATTATGACCTTACTCAAACTTGGCGTTGCCTCAACTCTCACTCTTAAATCTGAAGGATTTAGGCTAAGTTTTGTATATTGGTCAGATTCTAACAAATCGATATGCAATGTCTTTTCGTCAAGAAAGCGCTCTCCGATAAGAGTCGTCTTACCAGAGCCTCTCGGCCCAAAAAGAAAAAAAGAGTGTGTTTCTGGTAGGTTAAGTGTTCGAGTAAGCATATTCTATATTTCGGTTCAAAATATAGAATGAGATTATACTATCGTGTCCAAAATTTCAACTGGTTTTTAATATACCGGCTATCGTGAAAAATTATTGACTACTGGTAAACTGTTACGATAATTCTCTGTAAGTCCTTCAAACCATTCATCAAAAGGAACTTTTCCATTGAGCAATTTGACAAGATTACTTTATGACTCTACGGTGATATTGCCAAATTTATTACAGCAAACAGGAATCTCATACAGTGAGAACTATAGACATTCTTTTTGCTTGGAGTTATAGAATTGTCTGATAACTTTGATGGGAAATCAATTGGATGGTGGTTTGCTGAGACGGCTAAGCGTCTTGGATGTAAGAAAAAAAAGCCCCTTAGCTTTGTTTCAGAGGCATTGAAATATTATCCAACCGATCCTGAACTGTTACATAACGTTGTTTTTGCGGCATTAGTCGAAGAAAAACCCGCGGATGCCTTGCGTTATCTAAAAAGATTAGGCAAACGTTACGAGTTGAGTGCGTCTGATACTATTTGCAATGCAATTGCATTAGCACAACAACAAAAATATCATCGTGCGCAGAGCTTACTTAAGACCATTGGTATAATTTCATACAGTAGCTCCTCGCGATGCAATATATTTATTCCTCATGCAAAAATTTCAGTTCCACCTGGGGTAGATTTTAACTGGATTGGCGACTACGTTGAATCTATAGTTAACTGGGAACCAGCGCAGCCGAAGGTCCAAAGAGGCACCAAGAAGGTTCGCATTAATGCTAAATCACCGCAGAAAGTTGTTGAGTTATTGACAGACTCGAAGAAAACAGACTCGAAGAAAACAGACTCCACTACTCTCATAGAACAGAAATCATCATGTTCAGAACTTACGCGCTTAGAAAGCAGCATCCCAGTTACATACAATATGCCGATAGAATCAGATTATGCTTTTCTTGCAGAGAATCCAGCGGAAAAGCTCAATAACTATATGTCGCGATTGGAGCTTGCTCATCTATCGCTTTTTAGGGGATTTGATGAGCTTCTCTGCTTGTCCCATCTGGATACAATTGAAAAATTTAACTACCAAATCGAATCTGCGAGAAAAGTTTTAAAACACTTTAGAGGGCGAGTCCTCCTAAGTGATGAGGTTGGGCTTGGTAAGACAGTCGAAGCATGCATAGTATTAAAGGAATACTTAATGAGAGGTATGGTGCAGCGGTTTTTGATATTGACCCCACCTTCTCTCGTAGGACAATGGTCAGAGGAGCTTGAAACTAAATTTGGCATTTCGTCCGTAACTACTTCGAGTTCGCTTGTTCGTAAAGATTCAAAATCATTTTGGGCACAACCTAATATAGTAGCTTCGATAGCTACGGCAAAACGTCCGGCTCATCTTGAAACTCTTGTGTCTCAAAATTTTGATATCGTGATTGTAGACGAAGCGCATCATTTGAAAAATCGACGAACAAAAAATTGGCAGTTAGTTGATGGGCTTAAAAAACGATTTCTACTTTTGTTGTCAGCGACCCCAGTGCAAAATAACCTTATTGAGTTATACAACTTACTGACCTTACTAAAGCCGGGAATCTTTAAAACAGAAAAAGAATTTCGTTTAGCCTATATGCGAACTGGAAATCCCAGAGTTCCTAAGAATAGAGAAAACTTACATGCCTTAATGCGCGATGTCATGATTCGTAATACTAGGGCTCTTGTTGATGTTGCTTTGCCCCCTCGTCATGCCACAACAATTCAAGTTGAGCCAACGCAGGAGGAAAGCCTATGTTACGCGGAGCTTAATCGTTTACTTCGACTGACGTGTAGTGAGAGAAAAGGTAAGGAGCGTTTGTTTTTGCATCATCTGCTTGGTGCAGCTGGCTCCTCGCCGAAAGCAGCAGCTAAGTGTCTTGAGGGTTTAGCAAATCGAATTGCAACACCGGAATGGACGGATTTATGTGATCGGTATACGAAATTGAAACACGGTGCCAAAACTGACGCACTGTTGAAATTGCTAGAGAAGAACCGTGGCGAAAAGAACATGGTGTTTGTTGTATACCGTGAAACACTTAACGAACTAAGTTCTATTCTTACAGAACGAGGAATCTCCCACGTGTGTTTTCACGGACAGCTAAGCGCTTCGCAAAAGGACAAAGTAGTGGAGCAATTTCGCACGAATGCGTCGGTACTTCTATGCACCGAAAGTGGAGGGGAGGGTAAGAATATGCAATTTTGTAATACGGTGATTAATTTCGATCTTCCCTGGAATCCGCAGGCAATAGAGCAAAGAATTGGGCGTGTACATCGCATTGGTCAAGAACGTGATGTGTTCGTTTTTAATCTATCGACTAAGGGTACTATCGAAGAAGTAGTACTTAAAATTCTCGATGAAAAAATAAATATGTTTCGACTGGTAGTCGGAGAGGTTCAATCTCTTTTGGGTGAAATGCAAGAAGAAGGTGATTTCGCATCCGTTGTATTTTCAGCGTGGATACAGACGACTGAGGAAGAAAGGGATTTGGCATTCGAGCGAATCGGAGAGCAGCTTTTAGATGTAAAGAATAAATATGAAGAAACTAAGAGCTTAGACGAGCAGCTTTTTGGAGAGGAATTTGAGGTAGCATGAGGGATTTTCGCGATGTCTTTGAAAATGTTCTTCTGTCTCAAGATGCCTTAGTTGAGCCAATAGAGCCTGATTGTTTAGAAATTTGCGCTCCTGCTAACGTTAGAGAAGTTCTTGGAATTGGCGAGTGGTGTCGTGTGGGATTTAGTTCGCTTGCGCCAGATGATGTTGAGCGAGTGACATTAGAATCGGGATGGACAGAGAAGCTTGAGAAGTTAATGAAACACAATGGGAGGTATGTTTCTCTTTCTTTGGAAAATCAGTTGGAAGGGGTTAGTCGACCATCGAAGGTTGAAAAAATGCTTGCTAATCATCTGGTGTTACCAAATGCTACATATCGGCTTCGCGATCACAGCGAAGCGTTCACTCGATTTTTGTTTTTAACATTTCGCTGTACAGCAAGTTCGGATGATAAAAGAGATTATGTTTTTCATATGGCTATTAATGAAATGAATGGTGCGTTGTCCGAGACAATTATCGATTCGGCCATGGATTCTTTTTCTATAATGGAAGATGCTTTATCGACTAATATTAACGATAGTCGGTGTCCTGACCTATGGACATCTAAGCAGGTAGTGACTTATGTTCAGCGCGCCTTGCCTCATATTATTGAAGGGCGATTAGTTGAGTTTTTGGCTGGCATGAAACGGCGTATGGGCAGAGATCAAGATAGATTATATGAATATCACCTAGGGTTACATAAAGAAGCTCAAGCTAAACTTGCTGAAAAAAAGAAACGAGGTTTGTTAGATGAAAATATGCAAAAAGATCGTCTTCAGCTTGTAGCTATTGAGCAAGAATATGCAGGTAAAATATCTGACCTTCGGCGAAAATATGCTGTGATAATTGATGTCGAGTTAATTCAGGCAATGAGACTTATTGTGCCAGTATATCGTTTCAATATATCGTTTCATCGGAAAAAAGGAGTGCGCCTGTTTTTGCTTGATTGGAATCCATTGTCGAGAAAGCTAGATTTGTTGCCGTGCGAAGGATGTTTAAGTTCAGAGGGTGAGAGAATACTTTGTGACGGTAAGCTACACTTTCTTTGCTCAAAATGTTTTTCATCGTGCAAAACTTGTTCTAAGGTATTTTGTCGCGCCTGTTTTAAAAAACACTGCCCTAGTTGCAATAATCTTGGCTAAAGGCACTTGTTGTTCTTAATGTTATGTCAATACAATAGAAACAACTTTTTCTCCTATGATTGAAACAACTTAGAATCCTTCTCTCCAGTCAATTCCGCACATTAAGCATAGTTCTAAATCTGTCGATACTAAAATATAGACAATTCTCTAAGTTGAAGTGGCGGTGAACTATTGAGTGAACATTCGAACATAACAGGTGAGGAGTGCTTAGATGCAGGAACGCTGATTGCCGAGCGTTACGAAATTTGTAGCGTTCTTGGGGTTGGGGGAATGGGGTCCGTGTATCTTGCGCGCGATAGAGTTCTCGGTGGAGAGGAAGTTGCTGTAAAGGTTCTGCATAATCAGCTATCTTTTGAGACAGAAATGACAGATCGCTTCCTCCGGGAAATTCAACTCATGCGTCGTATCAACCACCAAAATGTGATTCGCACTTATGATGTCGGTATCAAAACAAATCTAGTATACTTTACAATGGAGTATGCACCTGGAGTCACTTTGTACGACATTTTAGTTGAGCACTCCCACACTCAGTCCCAGCTTTTAGATATATGTGTTCAGATATGTGAAGGATTAGAGGCTATTCACAGTGCAAAAATAATTCATAGAGACTTAAAGCCAGAAAATATCATTGTTCTCGATGATACAATTGTTAAAATAACAGACTTTGGAGTTGCACGTCCTGAATTCTCTACACTTACTGCGCATAACGAAATTATAGGTTCTTCTCCATATATAGCTCCCGAAATATGGCTTGGGGCAAAATTAACGCATTCGGCAGATCTTTATAGTTTGGGAGTTCTTTTTTATGAACTCTTTACGGGTGTTCTTCCCTTTGATACCGATGCTCCTGCCGCCGCTATGCATTTGCACCTCAATCAGAAACCACTTCCCACAATTAAGCACAACTCTGAAATTCCCTCATGGCTTAACAGATTAATCCTGCGGCTTCTCAGTAAGACGCCAGCAGGTAGACCTCTTACTGCAGCTGAGGTAGCAAATGATATTACAGCTTCTAGAAGGCGTAGTAAGAGCGGACCTATTTTGAGCTCGTCGGTTACCAACGAATCGAGCTTATTGTTAACTCAGTTGGAAGAAAGTTCTAAAGAAAAGGCTCAAAAAGGCAGCGATGCTTTTGAAGATGATAGTAATAAAGTAGGTTTGTCGCGTAGATCCTCTAGTCAGTTTCGCTTACCAAGTCGCTTAAACGTTGTGAGTCGAATAGACACGCATAGAAACGCAAAAGGAGAACCGAAAACAGGACTTTTGCAGTTGTCTAAACAATTATTTTACCTATTTGGTGCTATCTGTAGCTCAGCAATGTTTATTGTCGCGTTAGAGTTTCTGTTTGGTGACGCACTAGTCGGTGCAACTCCAACCAGTGTGCTGAATCTTTTAAAATCTAACATTTTGTTTACGTTTTTCGTTATTTCAGTTCTGAGCCTTCCTGGTATGGCTATCGGTGCGATGACAGGAGAGGTTTTACAGGCGTTGCATTCGTTTGTGAAAATGTTTGTATTTAATCTAATTTCTGGGGCGATGCTTATAGTTTATTACTTGTTTCCTGTGTTTAGCCATGGAGAGTTGGATGCCGATACATTGCTGGTTGCAGCATCGGCGGCAAAGGTCACTCTTGCTGAAATTGTATTTTTTAGTCCTATGATTACGACATATGAAGAAACTGTTGTTTCAGGAGGACTTATCCTTCATTCGTCTGTCGCAGATTATGTTACTTCTAGTATGTTCATTTTGATACTTTCGGTACTTCATCTTCTGATGATCAATCATCTTGTTGGAAGAAACTTAAACGTAAAGAAGCCTCTGTCAAAAATTGTATATATTGTGATGAGCGTTGGTGTGGCATTTTTAGTGAGCTGTGAAGTGATTTTCGGGGTTTCTGGTAGATTGCATTCAGTAGTGTCTAATGATGTTTTTGAAGTTGCTTCTTTTCATTTCGTGCTACCAGTTGACCTAAATGTATCGTATTTCACCAATTGGGGGTTTGTGTACTTAATGATAGCTTTTTTAGCTTCAGTAGTTAGTTCCACTCAGGCTAGAGTCCAGCGTATACCCTAAGTTGTGGATAAAAATCTCTTGCAATATACCATCCGAGTGCAAAGACAGAGATATACATTGTAGCTGTTATCCCAAGGTTCTCACCTATAAATTTTAAAACAGGAGATTTTTTTTCTGCTTTTCCGAGGGCAGACCCTATGATGTCTATATTGCCCGATGCATCTAGTAGTAAATGAGAGAGAAAGCCTACAAATGCAGCACTTGCTATGAAGAGGCGATCTTGCCAGAAAAGATCCCAGAAGAGCAAGTAAACCAACTCGAACAGAATTATTGCCGCTGGAATACTGTGTAGCATGCCTCGATGTACAGTAAACTTCTGCAGAGCCCTAACGACAACTACTCTGGTAAAAAGATAAGATGCGATAACCAATAATGCTAATCTCGCAATCCCCCCTGCTTTAAAGCCGGGAAAGAACTCAATTAGAGCAATTGGTGTAACAGTTGCGAGTAGCGCTCCGAGCTCTCTAGCGGGTATCCCATTGTTAGCGTCGACATCTGGTAGGAGTCCCCCAATGATTACAATCGCAAATGCTAAAATAGCTAGCTCAAAATGAGTACTGAGCAAAACAACGCCAAAAGCAGCGTAAGCTACTCCAACGGCAGCCGAAAATGATATATGGTTTTCATACTTAGCCACTGTTTATTAGTTCGCCTTTTTGGCAATCGCTATAAAAGAACTATAAATTCATCCTAAACTACCAGCCGGCTTCAAAAGAGAAAAGCATTTATTTTCTTAATGCCTTGTCTGGGTTCGTCAGTTACGACAGTATAGGCATTGTGAATCTGATATCGTTTAATCGTTAGGATAAAACCGTGAAAAATCGTGTCATTACTGCTTTTGCTATTCTTTGTGTTTGGTTGACTATTGATGGGTGTAGTGCGCCTAAGCTCGTGCAGGAGGCACCTACGGCTGAAGATTTCAGAGTTGGGCGTGAAAGGGAGATTGAGGCAGATAAGAAAGAACGCGACAAGGAGTTGCAAAGTCTGCACTCCAAAGCCGGTCATATAGGTGGTAAACGCATTCAATCGACTTCAGGCGATAGCTGGGCACATGGAACTATACCCGGACAGGAAATACGAGAACCTGTTAGTGTAGAAGTAACATGGCGGGTTCCAAATGAACCTGTAGTTGCTTACCATGTTTATTTTGGTGAACATGAGAACAGGCATAATCAGCATATTCGAGTGCCGGTCAGTAAGTTAAAAAAAGTTACTCACCCTGACCATGGTTTGGTTTATCGATATGAATTGAGAAAAGCATCGCCAGATAAGGTTCTTTACGTGTCTATCAGAGCAGAGAACGAAGCCGGTCTGTCGCCGTATAGTAGTGAAATGATGATACCAGTTGCAACGCAGAGAGGCATTCAGTAAGGACGTGCCCTACGCGTTTCCAGACTCAGCCATCTCTGGGAAAAGTTGTTTTCCTGCGAATATGAATGAATCAGAGACAATGGAAAATTCAGTTGAAACGGAGGAGCTAGAGCGAATTAAGTTCCCAGCGCAGCCGCCCGCTTCCTCTATGATTAGAGAGCCGGCTGCAACATCCCATGGTTTGAGGCCGAATTCAAAAAAAGCATCGAAACGACCACATGCTACCCAGCACTGATCTAGCGTTGCTGCACCATAGCGTCTAATCGCTCTGGCTCGTGTGAAGAAATGTTCATAAACAGCACTACAGTTCTGCCAGAAACTACCAGCGCGGTCGTATGGAAATCCAGTTGCGATAACTGAATCACTCACTTTAGTTTTTTTTGAGGTTTGTATCTTATCCCCATTAAGAATAGCGCCGCATCCAAGAGTAGCGGAGAACATCTCGTCTCTTATCGGGTCGTAAATCACCCCAACAGAACGTTTTCCGTCTATTATCAATCCCGCCGAGATACCTACGTGCGGAATTTGGTTTGCAAAATTAGTAGTTCCATCAATCGGGTCTATAATCCACCAAGTACCTTCTGAGATAAGATCCAAAAGAGCAGTTTCGGAAGTAGAATTACCTGCGCTACTAGCCGCTTCTTCTGCAAGGATGTTATGGTCTGGAAAGAACTTATTGATTGCACTGACTATTTCCGATTCTACCCAGAGGTCGATATCTGTTACAAGATCTGTAGCACCTTTATGCGTGATGCGATAATTACTCGGGTTTTGAATCTCTTTTTTTACGCGTACTCCAACATCGCGCAATATGTTTTCGGCAATTGTGGAAATTTGTGCAAGGGAGTGATTCATCTTGCGATGTTATGAATCTGGGGAATCAACTGCCCACCAACGGTGATCGGGACCGAGTTCGAATTCTTTTTTCTCTCCATGCGCATCTGTTATTGTAGCGAATCCTGTGGAAAATTTGTTATCGTCGGTTTTGCTGCGAGCCTTGTCCCATTCGTCTGCACCGAAAGATTCCTTGCCTATGCTTGTAGGATCTTCAGTGTTGCGCAAAACAAGGCTAATGTCCCCCATGGCTTTAGCAGTTTGCACTTTAAGTGAATCTTCAGCAGTTACGGCTAGGGTTATTGTAGAGACAGAGCGTGGACGCGAATCTCCCGAGTCCCCCGATTTTTGTATCTGTCCATCGTATGAAAGAACAACAGCATCTTCCACCGCGACTCGCGTTTTGTTGTTGCTTGTTGCTTTATCGAAATATGTAACTAACAAATCAACATGAGCTCCTGGTGTAGCCCAACCTTCAACACTACCCGTAGCGCTCACTTCAATTGAGACTGCTCGATGGTGCGGAGGAATGAGCTCTGCTATTACGTTAACTGGGGGGGAAGAGGAAAGATTAGCACGCAAGATAGGTTGATTAGCAGGTAGACCCACTTTTGCATACATTCCATTGACTGAACTGAAATCACGAAGTGCACCTTCTGGAACCTCATTGCGAGGCCAATGCATCTGGCGAAGTGGAACTAGGTCAAGCTTGGCACCTTTTGGAACAGGGGCTCCTGGTGCGATAAGTACAACTGTACCAAAAACAGAGTCAGAAATCTGATTCTGCCCAGAACTAGGTTGTGGAACAGCCTCAACAGAATTTTTGGTATAAAAAGCTAGGATGCCAATAAAGACAAGCGAAAAAGTAAGAGCTCCTCCACCAACATACAGAAGCCTCTCTCTTTGTAATTTTGCTTTTGCTGCGGCACTGCCGCCAAACCTAGCGTTCATAATAGCATTATAACCTCTTGAGACCTTTTAAGGTCAACTTTGGCTGCGATTTATATCAAAGTTTCATTATATAAACCTTGATATTAGGTGAAATCAAGCATTTGTAACATCAAGTCGTTGATTTATGGTGTAAGTGTCTAGAGTCGCTTTATTTTTTTGATAGCCGCAGCATGTAACAATACACCTTATATACTTATGATGCCTGAAAGTTATACATTAATCCAATTATTGGAATCAAAAAATATAATCTCAGTATAATCTCAGCGGATTGATGTGAAATTAGAATAGGTGTTCTAGTTTTCTAATGCCTCAATAACGTTGTGCAACTCCTCTAGGTGCGCGCAACCGTAACCTTCATGAAGCGATAGTCCGCTATACAATGAACCTGTGACACTGTTGTCGTTAATGGTTGGAGATGAGATTCGTGAGGGTTCAATCTGAGTCGCTTCATTCCATTCGTTCCATGATGTAATGGTAAACATGGGGGTGAAGTCGTCAAGAAAAGGAAGAGCCAAGCGTTGTAAGCTTTCGGTAAAGAATGATTTGGATGTTTGTTCGCCAAATTGTCTGGGAATGACGAAATGGTTTTCGTGAAGTCGAACCCCCCGATCGTTATACCCCGGTAAGACGGAAGGCACAAATAAGAGCCCCGCGGTGGTAGCTATAGACTGATATGTTTTGTAGAGTTCTGCTACATCCTCAATATATTTATTAGCGCCCTTTTCACCGGCGTGAAGCTTGCGAGTTGAGTCGTAGGGATTATATGCGGTTAAAGCGTCAAATGCTAAGAGTCTATCCCACTCTGGGACTAGATTTTTGCGCAAGGTTACACTACCTTTTTTGTTCATTGTTATTACATTAAAAAAAACTTCGTCTCCGACGAGATATAGATCCACGCCAGTCTTTGCCTTAACGTGTAAGCGAGCCTCTAAAACCATTTTTGCTACATCGCCAACAACGTGTCGAGTCGCGTAAAGAAAAAGAACTGGCCGATTGTTGATTCGAAGGTAGGATTTATGGGACATGAAATGTTTTGCTAGATGCTCCCAATGCAGTTTCATCCTATGACCACGGTCCTCGTTTGCAACTAATATATTTGTATCTTCACCTGAGATAGCCGTTTTCTCGAAAGTTTTTAGGTCTAGGGTCTCGTAATGAACGGCAAATTTAAAGTCTTGCCAGAGCTCTTTATCCTTAATGTAGGAAAGCATTCTTCTTTTAGTAGATGGACGTTCTGGCCACCAGTCAAAGATAAAAAAATTAATTCCAGCCTCTTTGGCCCAGGTCATGTGTTGAGCAAAAGTATCAATGCTTTTACTTGAGTACTCCCCCAATGCCGGCGTGATTTGTGGTCTAAGCTCATTACCGATGTATCCGTGAGACCAGTTTTCTGGAAACCAAAGGTAGTAATGAGCGCCTACTAGGAGATGTGTTTTTTTTGTCAGAATCCTCTGAAAGCTTAAGCCGCCTACTAGGACCAAGATTCCAGTTAGGAGAACACACGTCGCAGTCCATTTAGTGCTCTTTGTCGATGTCAGATGCAGTGCAGAGGTGTGTCGATTTATCCTTATCGTTTCTAACGTTAAGGCTAGTATTAATGTTAACAATGATGAGTGAGTCAGAAATGAGTGCGAAAATATCATGAACTGCTCAAATAATGCATTGCTGTGCAAAATCTCTTGTGTGGTTGGGTGCATGGTTATACCTTCAAAGAAGGTTAATATGCAGGTAGTAACAAAAGTAAATAAGTAAAGAGCTCTTGCTTTTCTAAATTTTGATGTATGCGCTGCGAGAAAAATACCAGCCGCAAATATCCATAAGGATGGTTCAATTAATCTTCTAATCCACACTGAAATGCTAAGGTTGAGCCATCTTGTTAGAAGTGAACCAGGCATAGATATACCGCTTAAAAGTACCGGACGACCAATGGAGGTAAGCTGAGAATACGAAAGAGCCAGGATTATAATAAAGAGAGTGGTTCTTGTAGCGACCCAAGAAGTTTGTTCTTTTTTGCATAAATGCTTACGAGTTTGCAGTAGCAATAGTAAGCTTGCTAGGCTCAGTGCCATGAACTCAACTTGTAAAGCTAAGTCGCACATCTTATTCACCAAGTTTTCACTAAGGAAGTAGTCAAACTACGGTTTCGCTCAAAATGGGTTCTTCAACTTTAATTTTTCTTTTTATCACTCTTTCCTTGGTGTCGGTTGTGTTTTCAATGCTCGGCTTAGGCGGAGGTTCGTTATATACACCAATTCAGGTTTTTTTGGGAATTGACTTTCATCATGCAGCCACAACTAGTTTGTTTCTTATCGCCATTGGATCGACCTCTGCGGCGTATGTATTTGGCAAAGCCAAGAAGATAGATTGGCCATTGGTAATAGCTCTTGAGATATTTTCCGTCTCAGGCGCTTTGTTAGGAGGATTGAAGTCTGATTTGGTGAGTGATGAAGTGTTATCTATTATGTTTAGCGTCACTCTTACGGTAGCAGCCTTTTTTTTGGTCTTTGATATTAGTATAGGTAGAGATCGTACTGTTTCGAAAAGTGGTTTTCTTGTTTGGCAGCGAAGTTTAGGAAGTGAAGTTTTTAGTGTTAATTTGTTATTTGCATTTCCAGCTGCATTTATCGCTGGTACTATGAGTGCACTTTTGGGGATTGGTGGAGGAATTATTAAGGTTCCGATAATGGTGCTTGTCTGTGGTGTCCCAATGGGTATAGCGGTAGCTTGTAGTGCGGTGATGGTTGCAATTACAGCATCGGCGGCATTTGTTGGTCATGCTATGCTAGGACATTGGCAGTGGGAAATATCACTTATTCTAGTGACAGGGGTTTTTATCGGAGGACAAATTGGCGCTCGGCTATCTATACGAATGGATAAAAAACTTCTTAAACGCTTGTTTGGATGGCTGATTATGGTTGTCGCAATTGCTATGAGTGCCAGGCTATTTTTTCTCTCGCAGCTCTAAAATGGCTTCGGCCAAAACATCTGCTGCAAACTTTACCTCTGTTTCTGTGTTGAATCGCCCTATTCCTATTCGTATAGAAGAACGCATAGCTTTTTCATCGAGGTTAAGCGCTTGAAGGACGTGCGAAGGTTTTCCACTCTCAGAAGTGCACGCAGAACTCAGTGAGATGGCTAATTTTGAACTAATTTTTGCAATCAGAAGTGAATCATCTATTCCCTTTAGGGAGACATTCAAATTTCCAGGAAGTCGGTCAAGTGATGGACCGTTAAGGGAGAGTTCTCCGATTCTCTTTGTTAAATCCTCGTAAAGGATTTTAGTTAAATTGTTTATATGCTTTTTGTTTAGTTCCATTTCGTCTTTTGCAAAGAAGCACGCCTTTCCTATCCCCACTATGGCAGGGACATTCAGAGTTCCTCCTCGCTTGCCATATTCATGCAAGCTACCGTGAATTAGTGGCTCCAGGGCAAGTTTGGGCTTGCGTCTTTTAATGTAGAGCACACCAATTCCTTTCGGTCCGTAGATCTTATGTCCTGAAAATGAGAGCAAGTCCGCTCCTAGTTGGCTAGTGTCGATTTGTAACTTTCCAACTGCTTGTGTCGCGTCGCAGTGAAACAAAGTTCCGTTTTCCGTCGCTAATTTTGCCAATTCTGAAATATTGTGCACTGCTCCAATTTCGTTATTTGCAAACATTACAGAGGCGAGGATTGTATGTGGTTTAAGCGACTTTTCAAATTCACTAGGGTCAAGAACCCCATCTGGACCAACCTTGAGCAATTCCACATCCACTCCTGCCTTAGATAGCGCTGAAAGGCTATCTAAGATAGAAGGATGTTCGGTTACAACTGATATAATATGGGGTCGTTTTCTTGGGGTTTTCTTGAGGTACTCAAAAGCAACGCCTTTTATTGCCATGTTATTTGATTCAGTAGCGCAGCTAGTAAAAATGATTTCGTCCACCTTTGCTTCAAGCAGAGCAGCAACCTCTTCTCGCGCAATTTTTACTAATTCGGCAGCATACCATCCAAGGCTGTGGGTTTGGCTCGCTGGATTGCCAAAATGAGTTTCAAAAACTGGAAGCATTGCTTCAAGTACTCGCGGATCGAGCGGTGTTGTCGCGTTGTTGTCTAGGTAAACAGGTAGTTTCAATTTGTCAAAATCCTTAACTTAATTCTAGCATTTTCTGAAGGGGGGCTAGAGCTTTTTCGCAAATATCAGCTGGTACAGTTACTGCAGGCGTTTCGTTTTTCAAGCAGTCGTATAGTTTTTCTAAAGTATTAAGGCGCATAAAAGGGCACTCATTGCACGAGCAGCCCTTGTCTGTCGGGGCTGGGTAGAAGACCTTCTCCGGGCAGCTTTTTTTCATTTGATGAATTATGCCGGATTCGGTTACAACTATAAATTCGTCGTTTTTGGGAGACTTTACGAAATTCAGTAAAGAGGCTGTTGAGCCGATGTGATCTGCGTGAGTTAGGATGGCCTCAGGACATTCAGGATGTGCAATCACTTTTGCTTTGGGGTGACGTGCTTGTAAGCGAACGATAGCTTTTTCATCAAACATGGTATGGACAATACAAGAGCCAGGCCAGAGCACCATGTCTCGACCTGACTGATTGATTAAATAACGCCCTAGGTGTTGATCTGGAGCAAAAAGTATTGGCTGGTCTTTTGGAATCGAGTTGATGATTTTTAATGCATTAGAGCTTGTGCATAACACGTCGCTTAGCGCTTTTACTTCTGCACTAGTGTTTACATATGTGACTACGTAATGATCTGGATACTGAGCTGTAAACTCGCGAAATTGTTCTCCTGGGCAATCGTCAGCCAAAGAACAGCCAGCGTTCTCGTCGGGAACTACGACGAGCTTATCTGGGTTTAAGATTTTTGCGGTTTCCGCCATAAAAAGCACACCAGCAAAAACAATCATTTTGGCATCTGTCTCTGCAGCACGCTGGGATAAGCCCAGGCTGTCTCCTACGTAATCGGCAATATCTTGGATTTCGGATTCTTGATAGAAATGAGCGAGAATTATCGCGTTTTTTTGCTTTTTGAGTTTGTTAATTTCGTTTCGAAGTTCCTCTGAGTTTGAGGGGGGGCCAGTATTGGTGGTGTCTTGCTTGGCGTTCATTGTACAGCAGGCTCGGTTAATAGCGATATGAGCCATTTTTGGGCTTACGCGCTAAGTTACTAAGAATAGGAAAACACGCTCTCATTTGAGTTTAATGGTAGTTATGATTTTAGCTAATGTCCATAGGTGTTAGTGATTTTTTTGAGGTAATCTTTTATGTTGTTTTTGGTGCTAACTATAAATAATTGTTAATAACTATGAGCTATTTGAAAGGTGTGCTATGTCGATGAGCAAGTTCTTTCTTATGAGCTTGGGATTTGTCAATTTAGTGGGATTGCAAAAGGGATGGTGAGCGCAATAAATACCAATGGGTTAAATGCAAAAGCAAATGAACTTGTTGGCAAAAAATTATTAGTGACAGGAGCTACGGGTTTTGTTGGTGGGCACTTGGCGAATCGTTTGCTCGGGCAAGGTTTCGATGTTCGAGTGTTGGTGCGCTCATCTAGTGATAAGAAAAAAGTAGAGCAATTGCGCGAAAATGGTGCGGAGATTGTATTTGGGGACGTAGCCAATAGAGATGCCGTTTTTCAAGCAGTAAAGGGTGTCGATTACGTATTTCATTTGGCAGCGCTGTTTAGGCAAGCAAAGCATCCTGATAAGGTGTATTGGGATATAAACGTTGAAGGTACGAGAAATGTGCTAGATGCTTCCGAAGAGAATAAAGTTAAGCGAGTCATTCATTGCAGCACTATCGGAGTGCATAGCCACATTCCTTCTCCCCCAGCGGATGAAGCAGAAGAGTATCGTCCAGGCGATATTTACCAGCTAACTAAGTGTGAAGGCGAAAAACTTGCTAAGGAGCGTTTTTCGTCGGGTAAGCTAGAAGGATGCATAATTCGTCCCGCTATGATTTGGGGTGAGGGAGATAGGAGGCTACTCAAACTCTATCGTGGAGTTGTGAAGCGAAAATTTCCCATCATTGGTGATGGAAAGACGCTCACGCACTGGATTTATGTTCATGATTTGGTGGAAGCTTTTATACTTGCCGCAATAAAAAAAGAAGCAGTTGGGCAGACGTATATAATTGCAGGCAAGCGGCCAGCGACTATTTCTGAACTTGTGAACACTGTCGCTCGCGTAGCCAAAGTTAAGCCTCTTCCCGTTAAAATTCCAGCGTGGCCTGTGCAAATGATAGGCTCGCTGACGGAATTAGTTTGTGTGCCTATAGGTGTAGAGCCCCCTATTTATAGAAGACGTGTAGATTTTTTCACCAAAGACCGCAGCTTTAATACTAAAAAAGCTCAAGAGGAACTTGGATTTAAGCCTAAGCATGATTTTGAGATGGAAGTTGAAAATATCTATAAGTGGTACAAAGCTCAAGCCTGGTTAGATTGATTACTTTGACATACACAGTGGGAGGCCTTAGATGGCAAAAATCACCTTACTAGGTTCATATTCGGGTAGAAATGCAGGAGACGCGGCTATTCTTGCTTCTATTATGTCTGCACTGTCAAAAGAGATAGGTGATACGGAAGTATCTTTTGAAGTGCCAACAACTCATCCGTCTTTTGTCGAGGAACATTATGGGAAAATGTTCAAGGTGCGTCCTGTTTCTATTATGCCGTGGACTGGAAGCATTCGACTTCTAGGTATACCAACGGCGCGAAGTATAAAGCGCACCGATATTACGATGATAACAGACGGAATTATTTTTGATATCAATTTGTTTAATCCTCTGTTTAATTTCCTTATTACACTGATTTTTCTTGTGCCCTGGGCACGCTTATGTGGCAAGAAGGTCGTATGCTATAGTGTTGGTATTGGACCGTTGGATAGTTTTTGGGGGCGAACGTTTGCGCGTTGGGTTGGTAATGCATGTGACCTAATAATGGTTAGAGATGAGGATTCGCGTAAGCTTTTTCGAAGTGTTGGAGTTACGCAGGACATTCATTTAACAGCGGATGCTGTGTTTCTTGATTGGGCGGCTAGTGAGGAGCGCATTGAGGAGGTGATAAATGCTTCAAACTTAAATCAAGCATCGAAGCAGGATGAGCTTCTAGGTATTAATGTCACTCGATATATCGATCGTTGGTTAAAGAAGAGTGAAAAAGTATCTGAGCACGAAGAGTTTTTGCCCAGTTTAGCTCATGTCATTGCGAGGCTACGTGTTGAGAACAATCTTACTCCTGTTCTTTTCACGACACAAATCATGGATGCGGATTATGGTCGGAAGCTTCAGCGTTTAATAGCACAACAGATTAAGGAACTGACCGGAGGGGACTGGGAGCCAACGCTTTTTACGAATGAGACTTATGATAATCACGAATTGTTAGGGCTTTCGGCTCGGTGTAGATTGTATGTTGGAATGAGGCTACATTCGTTGATAATAGCGGCTCGAGCTGGAACTTCAGTTTTTGGTTTAGTATATGCGCCAAAAGTCCGTTCATTTCTTCAGCAATTGGGAACTCCAGAATTAGCATTTGAATTAGCGGATATTAGTCAAGAAAGTTTGTACGAAAATCTTTTAAATGCTTGGAAAAGTGCTCAGGAGATCGAGAATGTGCAGCAAAAGGTTGTTGGCGAACTGGAAGCGGGGGCTAAACGAGCTGCTAGTCTTGTAAACGAGCGTTATTTTTTCTCCACCGATGAAAAACCTCATGTTTCAGATGTTTCTACGGCGGTAAGCGGCCGGTAGGCTTTTGTGGTGTGATGAATGACAGAGCCATAAACGAAGAGTCGTTTAAGTCAAACTCACTAAAGCAAGTTGCCGACTTTCTTTTTACCCTCATCGTTCTTTATGCTTTTTTAGGGTTTATTACTGGTCATCTTGAATTATTTAATTCAGCGGGAGTGCGACTTCTGACCGGTAAGACTTGGAAGATTGCTGCAGTTGTTTCACTGTTACTTTGGGTTTGTTTTAATGTCATTTCAGCATGTAGTTCTATGCTTAGCTCGCGTTCTAGCTCCGTATTTAAGCTCGCGTTCTCTCCTTATGCTTTTGTTGTCGGTCTTTGTTTCGTCCTAGTAAGTGACCTGGTTGCACGTAGGTTTACGTTTTACATTGGTCCTGGAGTGAGAGCGGAAATATTACTTTTAGGGTTTTTTTCTTATATCGTTTATAGGGGAGTGAGTTTACGCAAAGGAACACTTGTGCTGGATGACATATTTAGCTGGCCAGTTTTACTGTTTGCTCAAGTAATACTTACATTGCTTTTTCTACAACATTCAGATGGAAGGCTTCTCTTTAGTGACGATCACCCGAGCTTCTTGTATCGGTTGCAGCTATTGCGAGAACATTTTCCACGGATTCCCTTTTACAATACGGATTGGAATGCAGGTTATTCCGCCCGTGAGTTTTTTCCTTCGGGTGTTCTTAATATCTTTCTTTTAGCTGCTCCTCTGATTTATCTAGTGGATATAAGCACACCGCAGGGGGCTGTTGTGTATACATATCTAATCCCCTATTTTTTTATTTTCATAGTTCCGTGGAGTATCTACGCTGCGGCGAGACTACTTGAAGTTGAGCGTCCAGGTGCATTGTTGGGAGGGTTATTGGCACTGAGCCCATCATTGACGTATTTCGAGTGGTTTTTGAAATACGGAACGATTGGATTTGCTCTTTCGGCTGGTTTAGCGCCGCTTACTGTGGCTCTGTGCATTAAGTTGGCCATAAGTGATGATTTACCAAAGTGGTGGCATGTCTTTGCTTTATTAGCGGTGTCATTTTGTTGTGTTGTATGGACGGCTTCCGCTTTTATCTTTATTCCTCTTGTTGTCTATGCATTGGTTCGAGCAAGGCATACGTTTGCACCTGTAAGGAAGAAATTAGTATTAGTCTTTATTTTGTTATTCATTGTTTTAAACGGATTTTGGATAAATACGTTTGTGCGTGAATCCAAAGTTTTAGAGTTCGTTTCCCACAGCACGCTTCCTGGTACCGTTCAAAGGCAAAATAGTAAAACAAAAGAAGCGGTAGTGGATAGGAAGAGCCCTACGGTTGAAAGTCATTTATTTAGACATTTTCTTGAAGCACTTGAAGAGGGACGCTTAGAGCTTTCAAGGTTGTTTGTTAAGTTTAATCCTCTTATTTTGATATTTTTTGCTCCAGGCTTACTTTTAATTCAGAGTAAGGTTGTTAGAAGAGCGTTAGGTTTGATTATACTGTGGCTTATTTTTATTGCAGCTTTCGGAGATAGGGTTAAACCCCAGTTGGAGCTAAATCGAATGATTGTTCCAGCAAGTTTCTTTATGTCTATCCTGAGTGGATCGGCGATTTCGAATATTTTAAGTAGGTTATGTGGCGTTGGTGCCAGAGGCGTTCGTTTTAGATGGCTTAAACTAAGCATTGCGTCTATGGGAGGCATAATTATTCTCGGAGCCGTGGTTGTTTCACCAATTACGGCTGGGGCAATATATACCAATAGGTCTATAGAGCGTTTTATATTTGCTCCAGATGCCGTTAGTAATCTGAGCAATGCCGTGGCGCAATACGGGGGAAGTGGAAGAACTTTTTTTGCTGGCTTTATTTTACACGAATTAGGAGCAGCTGATTACAAGAGCCAGGATGGTGGGCATGTAGCCCCTCTTGCCCTGTTCTCTGGTAAGCAGATGTATGCTTCTAAGTTTTATCATACCAGTTGGAGCACTGTAGATCCGATTCCAAGACAGTTTAGAGAACGTGGCCGAGAGGGGATTGAGGAATTTCTCAATATAATTAACGCTTCGGCGGTCATTACTTTTAAACGTGAGTGGGCTGATTATTGTGCTTCTAGCTCTCGTTATCAGCAGGTGTTTAAAGAGGGTCGTTTCCGATTATTTAAGAGGAAAACCGATTCTAGCGGATATTTCTTAAAAGGAAGTGGCGAGTTAAGGGAGTCTAAAGAGGGCTTTATTGTTGTTCCTGGTGCCGAGGAGGTTGTCGTAAAGTTTCGTTATTTGCCTGGACTTAAGGTGAACAATAAGAACGTAGCAGAAATTTTTCCAGTTCCGGTGTTTGAAGAGGAACTCGGAGGTGGTAAGTCACGGCCAGTGGATTATGTAGGGCTTCGAGTAAAACAAGATGTTGTTGCGAGGAGAGTTCCTATATCTATTGGTTACTTTGCTCGTCGGTAATAGATGGATGCTTCGGTTTATGAATTCACTTATTGATGTTCATTATTCCAATATTAACTTTGTGTCACGCGAGCGCTTAGATCCACTTATAGCATCGCTTTTAGCATTATTTCCCGTAGATTTTCATCGAACTATTTATGTAGTCTGTGAGTTGTTTTTACTTGCACTGGGGATGTACTTTTTAACCCGATTTCTTGGTGCCGATAAGCGTCAAGGGACTCTTGGAGCTTTGCTTGTAGCAGCTTGTATCGTGTTTGTGATGGGGGTTGAACCTTTCTATTTAAAGTTTCAGTGGTTCCCTATGATGCTCGTTTCATTTGCGTACTGCCGTCGCAATGGAGGAATTGTGTGGGGCATGTTAGCATTTATTGCGGCTATGTTTTGGGTTTTGACTTCAGGAGCTCTGGCGCTAGCAGGCGTTTTGTTTGCTATTACTCTTAGTTGTTTTTTTGTTCGATCGCAGGGAGAGAGAGATAGGGCGTTTCGTCATAATTACTTTGCGTTATTGTGTTTTGTAGTAGCTTTTTTGTCTATTGCATTAATTCCGGTGTATGAAATGCCTGATTATCCGTCGGGAGCAAGGCTTTCGCCGATTTCGCCAATTATCGCTTTTCAGCCACAACCGTTAATTGGTCCTATGTTAAGTCCAAATCCTGTTGAGTATTCGTCTCTTCTTGGTGAGCTTAAATCTCATTTTAAACGTTTTTCGGCTGTATTTATTATTTCTGGCCTATTGTGTTTGTGCGCTATGCGAAGGGAGCGTTTGCGTAAGCTTGGGTTAAGGTCTCTTTTAGGTGCTTTGGGTGTATCTACCTTTGTGTTTCTTCTGGTTGGGCTTGAGCAAATTGTATCACCAGAATATCGTATGTACAGTCCCTTTCAGGCTTTTCGTCGTGTTCTTCCGGGAATGGGGTTGGTTGAGGTTCCGTGGCTTGTAGCTCCTTTTGGGGTAATTGCGGGTCTATGTGCAGTGGTGCGAGTGACTGCACCTGTTGTTTTGGGAGTGTTGCTTTGCGTGGTGAGTGTGAGCAGTGGGATTGGATATGGTTTTGTTGTGGGGAAAGGAGACTTCCAAAGCCTTATTTCAGGCGAGATAGTTGCCAAAGATTGGCTTAGTCAACTTCAATCTTCTCCTTCGGCGTTTGTACTTAGTTCGCAGGGGGATTGGGTTTCGCAAGTAGGCACTAGTAAATCTAGAGAGTTTGAGAATCTTGTTCGATTGTCTAAGGGGGTAGATTTTGAATGGACAGCGCGAGCTGAGCCCTTGTCGGAGCTTGCGTACCTTGCCATTGATAATCGCGCTGATACTAGATGGAAGACAGGTCGTGCGCAAAAAGAGGGGGATTATTTTGAGCTGAGCTTTAATCGCCCTGTTGATACTATAAAGGTCGTGCTGTCAATCAGAGCCACTCCTGCCGATTTTCCACGAGGACTTAGAGTAGAGGGTTCTAGTGATGGAAAAAATTACGTAGAGTATATTAATCAGCCAATGTGGATGGGGCCTGTGAGGTGGACTGAGAAAGGGTATCCATACTTTGGGCCTCAGGGGCATGTAATTTTAGATTTCCCAAATCAAAAAACAGTTACGCAGCTTAAATTTACGCTGATTGGAACTCATGAACATTATGACTGGTCTATTGGAGAAGTTAAGTTGTATAAGAAAAATCCATCGCAATAAGGGTATCACGACGTAGCGGTTTGTTGTTTAACGGGTTTGTCCTTACTTTCGCACGACCGTAGTGGTGGGAGATTACAAAGCTTAGCGAGTTCTTTATCTTGTCGAATTTGTTGGTGAGCGCGCCACATGAGTTTCTTATCTATGTCACCTGAACAATTGCAGCACGTAAAAGAACTCCAATTTAATGCCGCAGCGAGACTGAGGCAGGTTTCGTAATGAGAACATTCAAATTTTCTCATGAGATTTGGGTGATCTGAATCTGGTCTACTTGTGCTGTTTAGAGGTGATGCTGTTTCAGGTGCTTGTGAAGTAACAACGTGTAAACAATTCCTTCGACGGTTTGCTTTTCTAGATGCAAGTTCAGACGTATGCACGCCCATAGGATTGTTAGATTCAAGTACTAATGTATCTCTAGCCGAGAGATTGCCGCTATCCACTTTCTGAATTTCAAATGGACCAGTCCTTGTGGCCATGACGAAATACTTACCCGTTCTTGATTAACTTCGTGTCTAAAGTCATTATAACTGTATTAGTGTTCCAATAGCAAACAAAAGATTTTTACCTCATAAAATAAGATTTTGGCAGCTTGAGTTGCCATGTTGGCGAGTTCGGCGTATGGACTTGCGAAGTGAGTTTATTTGGTGGAATTATATGCTAAATTATATGCTAAATTCAGTTATTATTGATTCTTCGACTATGAGGTTTGTCAACGTTTCGAACCGAGAGGATTCTCGTTCGACGCTAGTTATTGTGCCAGAAAATCGAACTAGTGAGAAAGATGCATTGTCATTTGCGAGTTCTTTGAGTGATATTGGTCGAGTTCTTGTTTTATTAGACTGGAATCTGGTAGATGATGGTGAATTTAAGAGTGTCAATAGTTTGTTAGCGGCTCTGTCGGATAGTAAAGTTAGGCATGCTAGTTTTTTTGGTATTGGTAATGGAGCGAGTCTTGTGCAGGCTTTTGCTGCTAGAGCTGGTAAGATTGTTCGTCGTGTGGTGTTATTAAACTCTACGACTCGCTCTAGGCCAAAAGGGGTGACAAACTTAATCGATAGTGTGGAGAGATATTTGCCACTAGGTTTACCTCTTGCGCAGGTGTCTAAGGGGTTTGATTCGAGGCCTTTTTTACATCGCGTGCGATGTCCTTCGTTAATTCTAATTTCTCCTGAGGCTAGTAGTTACTGTCGCAAAGAGGGACATAGTTTGTTAAATAAAATACCAAGTGCTCGATTGAGTATTTTGAAGCAGTCGGCGGTTGGTGGCGATGGTGGATGTAGTATGGAGCTTAAACAAGTAGTTGGAGATTTTCTTAAAGTTTCGGTGAAAAAATCTCAGAAAAGCATAAAATAGAGTAGTAAATTTCGAACAATGGCGAGTTTATCCAAGCAAGAGATTGAGCGTTATAGCAGGCACCTAATCATGCCTGAGGTAGGCATTGAGGGGCAAGAGAAGCTTAAAGCCGCGAGTGTATTAATTGTTGGTGCTGGAGGACTAGGTTCTCCTTTAGCTATGTATTTGGCTGCCGCGGGTGTGGGTCGTATTGGGATAGTTGATTTTGATACAGTCGATGTGACTAATTTACATCGTCAGCTTGTTCATGGCACTTCAGATATCGGAAGGTCGAAGCTTGACTCTGCCAAAGAGACAATTGCTAATATAAACCCGCATGTGCAGGTAGATACTTATGAAACGATGTTGTCTTCTGAAAGCGCGATGGATATTTTGTCAACATATGACATTATTGCAGATGGGACTGACAATTTTCCTGCTCGTTATTTAGTAAACGACGCGTGTGTGTTGCTCGGCAAGCCTAATGTTTACGGGAGTATTTTTCGATTTGAAGGGCAAGCTTCGGTCTTTTGGGCAGAGCGAGGCCCTTGCTATAGGTGTCTATATCCACAGCCTCCATCTGCTGGGCTTGTTCCTAGCTGTGCGCAAGGGGGGGTGCTTGGAATACTACCAGGCATTATTGGTATAGTTCAGGCCACGGAGGTTATAAAGCTTATCATTGCTAAGGGGGAGCCTATGTTAGGCCGGTTATTGTTGTTTGACGCCCTAGCTATGAAGTTTAGGGAAGTGAAGCTTCAGAAAAATCCGACGTGTCCAGTTTGTAGTGAAGAACCTGTGATTAAGGAACTTGTAGATTATAAACAGGTTTGCGCCGCAGCAGGTAAAACCTCACAGGATGAATTAAGTCCAGAGTTTCAGCTCAACTCTGTAGAGTTAAATGAGCTCTTAGAAGAGGAGAATAATATTTTCTTGCTCGATGTTAGGGAGGTGCGAGAGTATGATGTTTGCAAGCTCGATAACTCATATTTAATACCATTAGGCGAGCTTGAGAAGCGCATCGAAGAGCTAGATAGCAAGGCAGATATTGTGGTGTATTGTCGCTCTGGCCGCAGAAGTGCAGAGGCTGTGCAATTTCTCCGGGAGCAAGGATTTAAAAGAGTGAGGAACCTTGAAGGTGGGATACTTGGATGGGCAAGGGATATCGATTCAACATTGCCTAGGTATTGATGTGCGGAGGGCCCAACCTCAGACGCTCTTGACTTATCGGAAAATAAGTTGTGCCCAAAATTGATTTCAAACTGTCGTGAGTAATGAATATTGCAAAGTTAGTTCCGTGCCTGGGAATGTAAACTGAGCGTTGTTTAATTGCTCAAGAAGATGCTTGATAGCGCGATTGTTCCTTCGATTTGATTCGTTAAGTGCTATATGGGTTACTATAACTTTCATCGATGTTGTGCAACACGCGCACTCGCCTCTACAACCGTAACCATTTTGCCTTTTAC
>JAVJHY012165930.1:0-26541 GCA_035593235.1 Phascolosoma agassizii
TATTCTCTTCTCGGCCCTGGCTATCGGTCTCGGTTACGCGGGAAGGCGAAAAGGCCCCCCGGTTCCGCGTGGTCACGCGATCAATCTGCGAGGCGTCGCGATTCAACAGACGGACTCACACGGCGACCTTGTTGCTCAAATTGATGCAAGTCGGCCTTACGAATATCAAGTCGACCGCCTCGGGTATTCCGATGATGCGAATGTAAGGCTCTATCAAGACGAGATTGTCGTAGAGTTTTTCTTGTCGGATCCAGGTGCCGCGGAACTCAGAAAATCGGTACTCTTGTTCGTGTGGCCGCCACCACCCAATCCCAAACGATGAAATCAGTTTGTAGCTGTATCTTCCGCCGCATAACAAGTCCCTGACCCTGAAACTTCACCGACTCGTCTTGTGAATCCAGGCTCTCGGGCCTCGGATACTCCTCGGCATGGGTGACGAGGGCGGGGGGCCGATCTAACGGTCAAGCTCAAGGGCTTTATGCGGCAACGGCCTCACCCGGTAGTCAGCCTAAGAGTACGAGAGTCGTATCGAGGGGCCTAATACCGATATACAAGGCGGCAGCTCCGCATCGCCAAGACGTCGCGCCGCAGACGCACTTGCAATTTCCGCGACGTCGTGCTGAACTCGGAATCGGTTTGAGGGGGCCGCCACTATGACGAATCTACTTCCGAGTATCGATTTCGCGAGAATTTCCGAGGACTTAGAAGGTATGTGGGTCGTCTTGAGGCTCGGTGACCAGCAAACGATTGTTGGCCAAGGCGAAAGCCCTCAGGAAGCCCTCCGCGTGAGCCGCGTAGACCCCACTGATCCTCATGTGGTGGTTACTCAGGTACCGAAGACGCCAACCGCAGCATGGATGTCCCACTCTGCCGAATCGAACCCTTAGATCGGAATACACTCAACTCCGTGGCGGCGTGGCTCGCCCCTATTTGTTGGTTCGACTCCGCGCAGGTGGGCAAGAATCTCCGCAGTTCCCGATGCTCGTCGACACTGGCGCGGACGCTTGCTTCATAGATCATCAACTCGCCTATTCGATCGGAGTAAACCCGACTGCTGGCGGCGCGATGGGAAGTGTCCAAGGACTCTCCGCGACGCAACCAACCGCTCGATACCCCGTCGAAATCTACCTCCCTGCTTTCGACTTCAGCCTCGACGTTGACGTCTTTTTCTCGCCTCTTCAAACGCCCGGCTGGAACGGGCTACTCGGACACCAAGGATTTCTTGACCAATTCAAGCGCGTGTCCTTCTACCCCGGCGACCATTTCGAACTTGAGTTGCGCTAGCGAATCCCTCGCCGCCATATAACAAGCAACCGTGTTGTCAAGCTTCTCTATGCGGGCATGGTTCTCCACTCCGTCTGATCTCGGACTATCGCATTGAGGATCGTGAGCAGCTTCCGCGCACAAGCGATCAGGATCACCTTCGGCGGTTTGCCCTTCGCCTGAAGCCGGTCCTTCTCTGTCGGCCGTTTCTGTTCTTGGCAGAGTTTGCAATAAGAGCCCCTGAACCAGACAGGTCTCTGGCTGGATGAGAGCGAAGTCCGCCGCCCACACTCCACATTCCCTTCGGGAGGACCGAAGTGGACGGCTCCGTTATACGGCATGACTCCTACCCCGCTCGTTGCAGTTCGACGACCTCTCTCTTGAGACGTGGCCCGAGCTTGTCCTTCTGCAGCTCCAGGTCGTAGTGCGACTGCAAGTTGATCCAGAATCGCTCTGATGTTCCGAAGTAGCGCGAAAGCCGAAGGGCTGTGTCTGCCGAAACGCCACGCTTTCCTTGGACGATCTCGTTGATTCTCCGCGCCGGAACGCTGATGTCCTTCGCAAGCCGGTACTGAGTGATCTCCATGGGAGCAAGAAACTCCTCGGCGAGAATCTCTCCCGGATGAATTGGATCTAGCTTTCTTGGTGCCATCAGATCATCCCTTGTGGTAGTCGACTATCTCGACGTCTGTTGCGTTTCCATTCGACCATTTGAAGCAGATACGCCACTGATCGTTGATTCGGATGCTGTATTGCCCCTTCCGATTGCCTTTCAATCGCTCGAGCTTATTTCCCGGTGGGACTCTCAAGTCCTCCACGTTCTCAGCAGCTTCGAGTAAGAGGAGCTTTCGCAGGGCTTGACGCTGAACGTCTTTCGCCCATTTCGCGACTCGGATTCGGTTGAATACCTGCGCGGTCTTTGAGTCCGAGAAAGAACGAATCACGATCCGCTGATAGTAGCGCGGTGCGTTAATATCGCAATCCGTTACTACGTCACGCCGTATAACAAGCTCCTGAACCAGACAGCGCGTTGGAGCGGGCTTCCGGGCCTGTCGCGGAGGAACCGCGAGAGTCCCTGGTGCTGCTTGGCTCCGAGACGTATCCTCTCGACGCACCCTTTCAGGCGGACCCTGCAGGTTATGGACGACTCCGTTATGCGGCATGACGGCCATGCAGAAAACGATCTCAAAGACCGCGGCTGTACTCGTAGGCGTACCCGCTATTTCTGTGGCGCTGCTTGCGGGCGCATTTTTCCTTACGTCCGTAGACAAAACGGTTCGTTCAGGTGTGGCCTATGGATTCACGATCGGAGAGACGAAGCAGGAGGTCTTTGCGAGAGCCAAAGAAAGCCCTGCCAGCCACCACGGCGTTTATGTCGGTCCGCCTTACATCACGCTCGACGTAGATGCTGACGATTCTTTCGAGCTTGCTCGGCGTTCTGATCGGTGGACGATGTTTCTTGGCGAAAAGCCCATGTTCTTTGACTCGCTCCGACTTCGCTTCGAAGGTGATCGACTCGCCGAAATTCATAGGTATAGGCAACTTTTTGAGCTTCCCTAGCGAGGGCGGCGGCGTAGCTGTCCACCTTTAGCCGCCTGCGCCGCCGCATAACGATCCCCTGTCCCAGACAGAGTCTCTATCGGGGTGAGACCGAAGTACGCCGCCCACACTGCATACTCCCTTCGAGAGGTCGCGATGGGCGACTCGTGCTGTCCGGTGCCGTGGCTGTTACCCTCGACGAAACCCTTTGAGCGGATCTCGCACGTTATGGGAGTATCCGTTATGCGGCATCCACGAACAATTTGATTGATCTAGTGAGGTTGACGATGCGGGCTCTGATTTTCTTGCTGGCAGCGATCGCTTTCGCCGTGCCGACCCAAGCGGAGACTCCGGGCCCCAATACGACCGGCAAATGGTCGCGAGCCGTTCTTGGGCAAAACGCGGAGCTTGCCCGAACAGTCGAGCTCGAACGACTTCGAGACCTTGAGCTCGCCGACGCCTACGCGACTGCCGCTCGAAACGTTTACGAGGCCCTCGTCAAGAAGGGGTTTTCGAGAGCCGAGGCTATGCAGATCCTGACCAAGTCGGGGCCTCTCCTCCAGACCCCTCCGCTAACTGGCCGCGGCATAACAATTCCCTGAGCCAGACGGTCTTTTGTCGAGTTGGCTACAGAGTTCCTCCGCCGACGCTCTACGTGCTCTTCGGGTCGATGAAACCAGCGGCTCGCCCGACCACTAACGAAGTCTGATACTTTGAACCAAACCCTGTGAGCGGGGTCTGCACGTGATGGGCAGATCCGTTATGCGGCACTCGCGGTGGTGATGCGAAGACTCTTTGCGATAGGAACGACTGCAGTCTTCGTCGCGGCGCTTTCGAGCGTCATCCTTGCCGGCAGTCTTCTGAGCTCGCCGTCCAGACGTCATGTCGGGGAGCCCCCCGCCGAGCTAGATGCCGTCTCGGTTTCTTTCGAAAGTGAATCCGGTGCGACCGTCTCCGCGTGGTACGGCCAGCCAGACGGCAATCGACCGGTTGTCATCCTCTCACACGGAGTGCGGGGGGCGCGAGATCAACTGCAGGAGCGCGCGGTTTTCCTGCGCGAGGCGGGATATGGCGTCCTGCTCTACGACGCCCAAGCTCACGGCGAGAGTACAGGCGACCACATTACTTTCGGGTTTCTTGAGTCGCTGGACGCCCGTGCCGCGGCCAATTTTGTCTCACGCCACGCGCCCCGTTCGTCGATCGGATTCGTCGGGCCTTCTCTCGCCGGAGCGTCCGCTCTACTCGGCCCGAGTCAGCTTCCCGTGGATGCCCTGGTTCTTGAGGCCGTATATCCGACTCTCGAAAGCGCCGTATTCAATCGAATTTCAATGCGAACGACTGGACCCATCGCAGAGCTGCTGACTCCGCTTCTTCTCATTCAAGTCGAACCTCGACTCGGTTTCGATCCGTATGCCCTGAATCCGATTGACCGAATCTCGACCCTAACAATCCCTGTCCTGGTGATTGCGGGATCCGAAGACCAGCACACAACTCTGACGGAATCCAAAGCCCTCTACGAAGCCGTTCAGTCTCCGAAGGATCTCTGGATCGTGGAGGGGGCGAAACACCAAAGCTTCCACGAGTATGCGAAGTCAGAGTACGAGTTTCGTCTCAAGTCGTTCTTCGGCCGCCATCTCTCGACCCCGCGACGCATAACACGTCCCTGAGACAAACAGTCGCTTGACCCATTGGGTTCGAGAATCCGCCGCCGGCCGATTCCATTCCCTTCGGGCAGACGATGCCGACGGCTTTGCGTGACCTCGCGACGATCTCCGGTATCCTCAACGAAACCCTTTCAGCGGATCCTGCAGGTCATGTACGGATCCGTCACGCCAAGCGATGAAGGCGAAACCAATGTCAATCAAACTCTCGGATGACCGGCGCGCGATCCTGGTTGCCGCGATCCAAACCTATTTTCGCCGTGAACTCGACGATGAAATCGGAGAGCTCAAGGCGGGTCTCGTCCTGGATTTCTTCGTTAAGAGTCTCGGGCCTCCGTTGTATAATCAGGCTATTCGGGACGCGCATGGCTTCATTCAAGCGAAGCTCGTCGATCTAGAGGGTGATTTCTACGAGCCAGAGGATGAGCACTAATCGGTCCTCCCTTTGAGTCGGCGAGATCCGGACGGGAACGTACTGACTCTTCTGGGCTCGTAGCCCCGCCGGCGCAAGAGTTGCTGACCAGGACCCTATCGCCGGAGTCTGCAGATGATGGATGACACCGTTACGCGATATGACGCGAAGGACGTGCAGGATGCGAAAACTAGCTTCAATACTTCTAGTTCTTATGGCCACGGCGACGCTAACCGGTTGCGCAACGCCAACCCTCACACCCGACCTTGTATCGATCCTGGAAGAATCCCATGGCCTCTACCAAAAGGGCGCATCCGGTTTCTCGCACGTGACTACGACGGTAATAGTCCCCTGTGAGCTCGGCGCGAGATTTGGCTCCGTGGTCACGATGAGCTTTGACACAAAACGGGAAATGCTCATCCCCCTCAACGGTGAATTCGTCGTGGACAAGGGGCCCGGCTCCTCAGGGTCGTCGGCGAAGTTTCTTTCTGAGCTGCCCAAGGTCCCGGCCGGATCACACAGCGCGGCACTTGAGGCGATCACTCAGCTGGATCTTCAGGAAGACTTGGTCGACTCGGATCATATTCTCCGATTTTTTGATCCAGCGAGCGGCCGAGTTTATTACGAACAGGCCTTCTACCTGCGAGGATGCGAGTAGTCACACCGCATAACACGCTCATGAAATGCATGGATCGGGTGACGGAGCGATGATCCCTGATATCCTCGTTGAAGTGCTTTCGGCGAAACCTTCAGATTGAGGGCAGTTCCGTTAGGCGGCGGCTTTACCTCGGGCCTTCGGGGCGACCCAAAGCCAGCCACAAAACGGCCAGATGGGCAGTATGCGAAATTCTAGAATCGGAGCGTGGGCTCTGAAGACGTTTCGCGTCGCACCGCTCGCGACGCCGCGCACGAACGTGATGAAGACTCTCGCTCAGTCTTTCGTTTTCTGGGGGATCTTCCTCTGCGCCTTTCCAATCGGGCTGTCTTCCATTGAGAGAGCGCTGAACTGGACGGCTTTTGCGTTTCCCAGCCAAGCATGGTCTCCATGGGTCGCCTTCGCGATCGCTGGATGTTTCGGGCTTTCCAGTGGCGTCTCGATGGCACTGCTTGGAGAAGGCACTCCTGTTCCCATCGAGGCTCCCCGCAAGCTCGTAGTCGGTGGCCCGTACCGGTACATCAGAAACCCAATGGCCGTTGCCGGGCTGACTCAAGGCGCGTGTGTCGGGTTGTTTCTAGGCTCACCGCTTACGTTGGGATATGTCCTCGCCGGTGGTTTGATTTGGAATGCGATGGTCCGCCCTCTCGAAGAGGCGGATCTTTCCTCGCGCTTCGACGAACAGTATGCGAAGTATCAAAAGGGTGTTCGCTGCTGGATTCCACAGCTAACTCCTTACCGCTCCGAATAGATCACCACCTCCTGTATCCTGAAAGAAGCCCCTTAAGCACCGAAATCTAGTTTCACGGCGGGCGTTATGTATGCGACGATTTCGTGATCGACCCCAAGCTACGATCGGTGGTAGCGTACCGGGGAATATCTAACCGCACTCGCCGCTGCCGCGCGATTCCACCAAGTGCCCGGGGTCAGGAATGCGACACAAGCTCCTCGAATGACGCGACGACGAATCCGTACGCTTTGGGGATCGATCTTATGGATCGCCGCAATCATTCTGATGGGTTGCAGTCGGGACGACGATCTCGGCACGCGGACCGGTTCACCGGTCGAGAATCTCCCCGCATGGATCACACCGCTTCTCGAAGTCGGGTTGCGCCCCGATTGGTCTCCCGATAGCAGGCGCCTGCTTTACCTCGATCAACTCGTCGGCAATGTCCATGAGTTCACGATCGAAACGGGCGAGACTCGAAGCCTAACAGGCCACTTCGAACATCATGGCTTCTCCCGTGCGCGCTACCTCGCAAGCGAAGACCTATTGCTCTGTGGGCCCACACGCACTTCGCCCGGTCAGGAGGGAGGTACGCGCTGGGATACGCAACTGTGGTTTCTGTCGGGTGATGCGACCGAACCCGCGCAACCGCTGGGAGAGCGCTGCTTTGAGGGGCCCGCCGTATCGCGGCGCGATCTCACAATCGCTTGGACTCGGTCGACCTATCCAGAAGAGCTCCTTTTCGCGCAATCTGAAATCTGGATGGGGCGTATCGAAATTGCTGAAGGCAGAGCCCAGCTCGTCGACCGGCGAAGCGTCGTCTCGCGCCCGGACTTCAACTACCTCGCATTTCTCGAGACACAGGATTTTCGCCCCCCCGACGAGAACGAGCTTCTCTTTACTGCCTACGGCTACAAGGGTGGCGAAGCCATGGGCGTCGATCTCGAAACGGGCGAGCTCACGAACTACTCGCGCGACTGGGCATACGATGAAGCCGAGGGCGTCTTTCCGGACGGCGTGAGCATTGCGGTCGAACGTGAGGTCAACACCTACACTGCAGTTCCGAGCGGCGATATTGATATCTGGAAGCTGTCACTCGACGGCAGCGGACATTCTCGCAGACTGACGCATTTCACGAATTACGCGGGCTACGGTGCGAATAACCCTGTCGTCAGTCCCGACGGGCGAAAGATGGCGTTTTCGCTGAGGCGGAAGGGCGGCGAACATGGAAACGGCGAAGGCATCTTTCTTTACGATCTCGGGGGCGATCCGGGCAGCGACCCACGTTAGTCCAGCTTGAAAGGCGTCCCGTTTTCCAGAACGGAACCTCAGAGAACCCGTCGAACAAACGAGGCGCGTCGATGCAAATCAAAATTTGCTGCATCCAATCTCCCGAGGAAGCCAAGCTTGCGGTCTCTCTGGGTGCGAATGCGCTTGGATTTGTATCGAGACAGCTGAATCCAAATCGGTGCCTCGACGACGAGAAAATTCGGGAGATCGCCCGGGCGACACCGCCCTCCGTCGCAACCGTACTGCTCACGCCCTCCTCCGATCCGCTCGAAGTCAAGCGGCATCAGCAGGTCACGCGCGCGAATACGATCCAGCTTGTGGGACCGATCAACCGTGAGAGCGTTCTTGAACTCCGCGGAATGCTCCCGGATATCCGACTGCTCAAAGTGATTCATGTCGAGGATTCGACTTCCATCGACACGGCACTGCATTTTTCCGAAGCCGCCCACGCTCTTCTACTCGACACGAAGGTCAAGGCCCGTGACGGGGGCGTGGCGCTCGGCGGCACGGGAGTGACGCATGACTGGTCGCTGAGTCGCCGCATCGTCGAGCAGAGCGCAGTCCCCGGGATTCTCGCGGGTGGATTGAGTCCGAAGAACGTGCGGGCCGCGACCCAAGCGGTGCGTCCTTTCGGAGTCGACGTCTGCTCGGGGTTGCGACCGAATGGCGTACTCGATTCGCAGTGCCTTCGAGCCTTTGTCCGAGAGCTGGCCACGTGAGCGCCGCTCCCTCATGGCGCGTCCTTTCGGCTATTGCGGTCTTCGCGCTGGCCCTTCGAATGCTTGTGTACTCCGAGATCGCCGACACGCCCCTTTTTCAAGTCTTGTTAGGCGACTCGATCGGATACGTCGATTGGGCAGGTCGAATCACGGCGGGCAACTGGCTCGGTGACGACGTCTTCTATCAAGCGCCGCTCTATCCGTATTTTCTCGCCGTCATCTCCGAATTTTTCGGGCCGGGCCGCGCTGCGATTGCGATCGTTCAATCGCTGCTCGGGGCCGCATCATGCGCCCTGATCGCGAGCGCGACGGCACGCTACTTCTCAGCGCGTGCCGGCATCGCGGCAGGCATCCTGCTCGCCTTGTATCCCTCCGCGATCTTCTTCGATCTCATCGTCCAGAAAGCGTCCGTCGCCACCTTCCTCACGGCCTGCCTCTTCTGGTCGCTGTCCCGACTGGGTGCGGCGAGAAACTTTGGCCAGCCGATTGTGATGGGACTTCTGCTTGGCGCGATGATCTTGACGCGGGAAAACACGCTCGCTCTCTTGCCGTGCATCACGCTTTGGCTGCTCCTCCCCTGGTCCGGTGGAATAACGCGCGTGCGGGTTCTTCGGTGTGGGCTCTTCGTCTTGGGCACGGCGATGGTTCTCGGACCCATCGGTCTGCGCAACTGGAGCTTCGGCGATCAGTTCCTCATCACGACCTCACAACTCGGAACCAACCTCTACATTGGCAACGGCGCGGAAGCACACGGACGCTATCGCCCTCTGATTCCGAATCGTGGATTTGTGGCACACGAGCGCAGCGATGCGCACCAGCTCGCGGAACAAGCCCTTGGCTTTGAGCTCTCGCCAGGTCAAGTTTCAGACTACTGGGTCGAGCGAACGATTCGGGAAATCCTCGACGATCCCAGTCGATGGGCACGCCTCATCGTTCATAAGACGCGTCTCGTCTTGAGTGCCGAAGAGGTCCCCGACACCGAAAGTCTCGAAGCCTACGCAGACGAGTCGAGCGTCCTTGCAACCCTCAGTTTCCTTTTCCACTTCGGCATCCTCTTTCCACTAGCGTGCGTGGGCGCGTGGACGACGCGAAGGCAGTGGCGCGCCACTTTCCCTCTACTCTTGATCGCGGCTGCGACCTTCGCGAGCGTCGTCGCTTTCTACGTGATGTCTCGCTACCGCTTCTCCGTCGCGCCCGTCCTCATGATCTTCGGCGGCGCCGGTGTATCGACGCTCATCCACGCGGCGCGAAACCGAACGGCAGAGAACGCCGCCGGACTGATCGCTGTCCTCGCCGTGAGTCTCTTCGTCAGCAATTTCCCAACCGGAGTCCATCACGAACCTCGGGCGGTCACACATTTCAATGTAGGTATGATCCTATTGAGCCAAGAGCGATATCCGGAGGCGCAGGTCGCGCTCGAAAAGGCGGCGCGAGTCAGCGATGCACCGAAGATCTATTTGCGCCTTGGCGAGGTCCGTGAGCGGCGCGGCGATCTTGAAAGCGCGCTTCGACACTACGAAGAGATGCTGATTCGTCGCATCGCGAATCCAGTTGAAGTCCGGCGCCGAATTCGAACGATCCGCGAGCGAAAGAGAACGCAACGAATGCCGGCTGGAGCGCACAAATGACCGTCGACCTCTACCCCCAGTGCGCGCGCTACAACGCGTGGATGAACGAGAACATCTTCGAGGCGGCTTCCGCCATTGGCGAGGATGAGCGCGTCCACGACCGAGGTGCATTCTTTGGCTCGATCCATCTCACACTGACCCATCTTCTAGTCACGGATCGTGTTTGGCTCGCGAGGCTCCGTGGCGATGCTTCCGAATTCCGCTTCCTCGACTCCGCCGGGTCTCCAATCCGGATTGAATCTGCGCGCCAAGATGTCTATCCCGACTTCGAGGAACTCCGTACGGCCCGGACTCATACGGACGCGCGCATTCTGGACTTCGCTGAGTCGCTGACCGAGAAAAGTCTTCTCGAGCACGTTCAATATCGCGACTCGGCCGGAACCGCGTGCAACCACCCTCTCTGGTGGGCCGTCTCGCATTTATTCAATCACCAAACGCATCATCGTGGTCAAGTCACGACTCTCCTCAGCCAACTCGACCATGATCCCGGCGTGACGGATTTTCTGATGTTTCTTCGCGAGCAACAGGCCGCACTATGACAGGCGTCTCAAGGGGACAGGCATCTCGAGGGTCCGAGCATATGGAAGGCGGTGCTTTTGATCTTCGACAAGAAGTCTGAAGGGACTCGCAGCGACGTAGGACAAGTTGCGCGCTTCGTTCCCATCGCGTACTTGATCCATCTCCTCGACGAGCGTTTCGTGCCGCCCGGAATTCCATACTGGGCAACGCACGTCGCCGACATGCCCTTCACAAACGACGCTTGGCTTGCCGTCAACGCGCCGATTCTACTCCTGCTCGCGTTCGGGGCTTGGGGCGTCGCAGTCGGCAAAGCACCGAGATGGCTTCTCGCGGTCGCCGCTGGGCACCTCACCCTTCATGGCGTCGGACACTTGTTAGGCACGATCGGATTCGGCGTTCTCTCGCCGGGCGTCGCCACTGGACTCCTCCTCTGCCTTCCCGTCGCTTATCTCGCCTTCCAAGCCGGCCGCCGGAACCTTTCCACCGCCTCGGCGACTCTCGCATTCCTCCTCGGCGCCCTGACGTTTCAGCCCTTCTGGCACATGGCAATGCTTGAACTCGAAGCGCACTCGACCGAACCCTCTTCGACCGCTTCTGCTGACTTCTCCGATGAACGGAACTGACCCCACGTCTGTTCTGCCTGCGGGTCCGGGTTAGCTGCTAGGCTCGGCCCTTACCCCGAATCGCCTCTGGCCTGCGGCGCAAGGAGAACACGGGTGAAAGCACTCAAGCCCTTCGCCATCGCTCTGATTGCGTACGCCTGCCTCGTCGCCGCCTTCGAGACAATGATTGGCGTCCTTCAACCCGCCCCCGAGAGCACGCTTGTTATTTCGGTCACCGATGCTTCGGGTGCTGAGAACGACCGCGTCCTCGCACGGCTTGAAAGCGAAGGACAGCTTTACGTTGCCGCCAATCATTGGCCGCGTGCTTGGTATCGGGAGGCCAAGAAGAATCCCAGCGTCGGTATTCACTCGGATCAAGAGAGCGGTCGATTTAGTCTCGTCCCGGTGAGCGGAGACGAACATGAGCGTGTGGCGGCAGCGAACCCGCTCGGCCTCGGCTTTCGATTCGTCACGGGGTTTCCGCCGCGCTCCTTCCTTCGACTCGAGAAGGACACTTCGGCGACGGAGACGGCCTAACTCGACTCACCTCCAATAGCCGCCTAGGCCCCGCTCGGCTCGATCAAGTCCCAGAGATTTCCGTAGAGGTCTTTGAACACCGCGACCTTGCCGTACGGTTCTTCCTTAGGCGCGCGCACGAACTCGATCCCCTCCGATCGCATTCGCTCGTAGTCGCGTTCGAAGTCGTCGGTCCCCAGAAAGAATGAAACCCGGCCGCCCGTTTGGTTGCCGACAAAATCTTGCTGCTCGGAACTCGACGGACGCGCCAGCAGGACCTGCGTCCCATTCGAGCCCGGCGGCGCCACCAGGACCCAGCGTTTGTCTTGCTCGGGAATGTACGTGTCTTCGACGAGATCAAACCCGAGTTTGCGCGTATAGAAATCGATCGCCTCGTCGTAGTCGCGGACAACCAGCGCGAAATGCAGAATCGTTTGCTTCATCGAATCGTCTCCCCAACTCGCAAACCCAGCCCCAGCGCGGCCCTCTCACATCGAACCCGATTCGCTTCCCGCCGGCCAGGCTAGACTTCACGGATGTGTTTCCCAACTCCGTGCAAAGCCATCGCGACTGCATTCATCGCGCTCGTTCTTCTTCTCACCGCGTGCACCGACCCGCCCGACCTCGACACAATCGACCCGAGCGATCCATATTACAAAGCGCTCACCGATCCCACCCGGTCTTCCTCAGATCGCGCAAAGGACGGCACCCGAAAGCCGGAGGCCATCCTCGAACTGGTCGGGATTGCCCCGGGCATGCGAGTGCTCGACTTGATGGCCGGTGGGGGTTGGTATACCGAAGTTCTTGCACGCACGGTGGGCGCGACCGGACACGTCGTCGCTCAGAACAGCGCAATCTCGAGAGGGCGCTACGGCGAGGAACTGGATCGACGCCTAGAGAACCCCGCACTCCCGAACGTCGAGAAGCTCACTGCGGAACTCGACCAACTCGAACTTCCCGAGAACAGCTTCGACGCGATCTTCATGGTCCTCTTCTATCACGACGCCTACTGGATGGATGTCGACCGTGCTGCGATGAACCATTCGATTTTGAGCGCACTCCGGCCTGGGGGTGTTTTCCTTGTCATCGACCATTCGGCTGAGGCGGGGTCCGGAGCGCGCGACGTGAAGGAGCTCCATCGCGTCGACGAAGCCCTCGTTCGAAAGGAAATCGCCGACGCCGGATTCGTCTTGGGTGCAGAGTCAACTCTGCTGCGAAACGCGGAAGATGCGCGGGACAAGATCGTTTTCAGCTCCGCGATCCGCGGCAACACCGACCGATTCGTCCTAAAGTTCGTTAAGCCGGACTAGCGGAAGGATTCAGGCGCCTCGCGAACCGAGAGGGTCCAATCTCCGGCCGCCGGGGTCGCCAGCGTGACCTTGGGAGCGGAAACATTCCGCTAGAGTCGCAACAGACATGAGCGAATCTCTGCATCCGATCGAAGCTTCCGAGCTTCACGCCCGCCGCGAGCGGGTTTTTCTCGTCCTGGCGGGGCTCTTTTTGGGCTCGATGACGATGCTGAATATTCTCGGCATCTCGAGGTTCATCGATCTTTCGTTCAGCGTGTTTGGAGTGCAGATTCCGATGGCGTTGGCGATCGGTGTCCTCCCCTACCCTGTCACGTTTCTGTGTACGGATTTCATTTCTGAACTCTACGGCCAGAAGCGTGCGAATTTTTTGGTCTGGGTTGGCCTTTTTCTGAACGCGTGGGTCGTGACGTTCATGTGGTTAGGCGGAGCGCTGCCCCCCACACCGGTCTTCGATCCCGCGACCGGGCTTCCGCCGACCGATGCCTATGATTTCGCGTTCTATCGGATGCGGTTTTTGACGATGGGTGCTGTCGTCGCTTCGATGATCGCGTATCTGGCAGCGCAGCTTTGCGATGTTTCGCTTTTTCACTTTTGGAAGCGTCTCACTCGCGGGCGACATCTCTGGCTCCGCAATAACGGCTCGACCGTCGTGAGCCAGTTCGTCGATTCCTTCGCCGTTATCACGATCACGCACTTTTACGCGAGCGGCCTGCCGATCGATCACGATGCCGCCATCTGGCCGCAACTCTGGGTCTTCATCGCATCGGGCTACGTATTCAAACTCGTGATCGCCCTGCTCGACACCATTCCCTTTTACATCGGCGTTCACTACCTGGGCGCCTATCTCCAGATCGACCCCAACGCCGAACACGCAGACTCGAACTAACATGTCAGAAATGTCGTCTCTAGACAGTTCTCAGCCGAACTCCCAGAACGCCCCCGAATGGTACCGAGAGGCGCTCTCCGTTCCATACTCCGAAGAATCGGTCGAGGTTGAGGGCTGCCATGTTCACTATCTCGCTTGGGGAGATCCCGGAAACCGAGGCATCGTCTTCGTCCATGGCGGCGGCGCCCATGCCCACTGGTGGACCCACGTCGCTGCCCGCTATGCGAAGAATTTTCGAGTCGCCGCACTCGACTTGTCGGGGCACGGCGACAGCGGCCGCCGCGAGGGGTACAGCCTAGAGATCTGGACCCGCGAAGTTCTCGCCGTCGCTCAGGACGCGGGAATTTCAGGAAAACCGATCCTCGTCGGCCACAGCATGGGCGGCTTCGTCACGATCGTCACCGCGGCGCTCAATCCTGAAGCGCTCGATGGTGTCGTCGTCTGTGATTCGCCCGTCTCGGAACCTAACCCCGAGGTCGACGCGGCGCGGATGGGCGCAGCATTCGGACAGCCGCGAGTGTACGAATCGAAGGAAGCGGCATTGTCGCGATTTCGAACCGTGCCGCCCCAAGAACACTATCTCGATTACGTGCTCGCCGATGTCGGTCCGCGATCACTGCGCGAAGTCGAGGGCGGCTGGAGTTGGAAATTTGACCACACGGTCTTCGGTGCCTTTGATGGAAATCCCCGTGCCATCGCTCGCCCCTATCTGAAGGACGTTCATTGCCGACTTGCCCTGCTGCGCTCTGGCAAGGGCCTCGTCACCGAAGACATCGGCGCCTACATGTACGACTTGTTAGGCCGCGTGAATCCCGTCATCGAGATTCCAGAAGCGGGGCATCACCTAATGCTCGACCAACCGCTGCTCCTGGTCACGGCACTCAACACCCTCTTGGCGGACTGGGACCATTCGATGCCCCGGCGACGGAAAGCTGAGCGTTGACAGATAGATAAATGCATTCGAAGCGCGTTTTCGGGGCGTCCCGCGCGCATCGCACCGGCATTTGGCGCCATTGACGCAAACGGGGCTTATCCACATCAAGTGGGGGATTCGCCTGGCCGAAATCCCTTCCATGGTCGACTCCACGGACTCCGAAAATCCGGTCGAGGAGGTGAAACTCCTCGAGATCAAAGTGAACCAGCTGAAGCTGGACTATGAGAAGTATTTCCTCGGGACGCGTCCGACGGAACCGGCAATGCTTCGTGCCGAAGTCCAAAAGATCTTCGTCAAATGGCAGAACACCCGGATCACGAACACCGCGCTCCGCTTCAAGTTCAACAGTTTGAACGGGCGCTACCAGGCCTTCAAGCGCCGCTGGGATGACACGCTTCGACAAATCGAGGCGGGGACCTACAAGCGCCACGTCTTCAAAGCAGATCTCCGAGATCGTGAGCGCGGGCTTGGCGGGCCGGCCACGCCCGGTGGCGGCGCGAAAGCACGGCCTCAAACGAGCGAGAAGGAAATCTTTGAGACCTACCGCGACGCCCTGATGGCAACCGGCCAAGACGCGAGCAACATCTCGCCTGCGAAACTGCAGGCAGCGCTTCGCAAACAGGAAGCCGCCGTGAAAGCCAAACTCGGCTGCGACCGGGTCGACTTCAAAGTCGTCGTCCAAGACGGCAAAGTCAAAGTCAAAGCCGCCGCAGGGTAGAGCGCACCCCCCGACACGCGCGCCTAACCGCGCCGGCGCCTGACAGTCAGCGGATGCACTCGCCGATCGACAACGCCTAGAGTTCAGCCCGGATCAACCGTCCCGAGCTTCGAGGCGTGCTTCAAGTTCAGTGCTTCCGCCACTAAGATCACATGCTCCGCGATATTCGTTGCATGATCAGCAATGCGTTCGAGATTCTTTGCCACAAGAATCGCGTCGACCTCTTGAGAGGCCGCCTCAGGATGCCCTTCGAGCTCCTTGAGTAAAATGCGAACCACCTCATCTTGCTGTTCATCAATCGCATCGTCTTCATCGAGCACCGCTCGGGCGAGATCCGTATCTCCTCGGCTGAATGAATCGAGTGCGCGTTTCAATGCTTCCTGCGAAGCCCGAGACAGCGGCGTGAGGCTTTGCGGGAGAGGCAACGGCGCCGCGTTCATCGTGATCCGACGCGCTGACTTCGCGATATTCCGCGAGATATCGCCGACGCGCTCCAGGTCCGTCGCGATCATCTTGATCGCGATCACGCTTCGCAAGTCTTCCGCGACCGGCGCCTGAAGCGCCAGCGCCTTAAGAACGCCGGTGTCGATCGCGACATCCAGACGGTCGATCTCGAGATCGTCCCTCTGAACCTCGTCGGCCAAATCGGAGTCTCGTTCCCACAGCGCGCGAAGTGCCTTGTCGAGAATCGCCTCGCAGCGGCCGCCCATCCGAAAAAGATCCTCGCGCAACTCACTCATCACCGAATCAAAGGGTCGGGTCATCCGTATCGTCCCGTAATGTAGTCGCTCGTTTTCTGTTCCTTCGGATTCGTGAAGATCAACTCTGTTGATCCATACTCCACGAGGGTTCCGAGATGGAAAAACGCCGTTCTCTGGGAGACCCGCGCCGCCTGTTGCATGTTATGCGTGACGATCGCGATTGCATAGCGACTCTTCAATTCGAAAATCAACTCCTCGATCTTCGCGGTCGCGATCGGATCAAGGGCGGAACAGGGTTCGTCCATCAGAATCACTTCGGGATCGACGGCGATTGCGCGGGCGATGCATAAGCGTTGTTGCTGGCCGCCGGAGAGGGCGGTCCCCGGCTCGCCCGTGCGGTCTTTCACTTCGTCCCAAAGACCGGCGCGCACGAGACTGCGCTCGACGATTTCGTCGAATTCAGCACGCGTCGAGGCCAGGCCGTGAATCTTCGGGCCGTAGGCCACGTTTTCGTAAACCGACTTTGGGAAGGGGTTCGGCTTTTGGAACACCATCCCGACCCGCGCACGCAGCTGAACGACATCCATTTCGTCCGAATAAATGTCACGACCGTCGAGTTCGATCTGACCCGCAACACGACAAGTCGCAATCGTGTCGTTCATTCGGTTGAAGCAACGCAGAAAGGTCGACTTGCCACAGCCAGAAGGACCTATCAGGGCCGTCACTTCGCCTTCGAGGATGTCCATGCTCACACCCCTGATCGCATGCGTCTCGCCGTAGTGGACATTGACGGAATCGGCATGCATTCGCACCCGTGCTCCCGTCGACTGCGTGTCCGTATCCGACCTCGCCTGATCCACTTTCGGAATCTCCTCGTCGCTCAACACGTCTCGAGCCTACCCACGTTTCTCGAAGCGACGCCGAAGCCCGATCGCCGTCGCATTCATCGCAACCAAGAAGCCGAGGAGCACCAGGATTGCCCCGGACGTCTTTTCGACGAATGCGCGCTCCGGACTGTCCGACCACAGGAAAATTTGTACCGGAAGTACCGTCGAAGCATCCGTCACGCTGCCCGGAATATCGACCACAAAGGCCACCATGCCGATCATCAGCAACGGCGCCGTCTCGCCGAGGGCACGTGCCATCCCGATAATCGTGCCGGTCAAGATTCCTGGCATCGCCAGGGGCAGGACGTGGTGGACGACGACTTGAAGCGGCGATGCACCAATTCCAGCCGCCGCTTGGCGAATCGAAGGCGGCACCGCTTGAATTGAAACACGCCCCGTGATGATGATCGTCGAGAAAGTCATTAGGGCCAACGTAAGACCGCCCACTAGCGGGGCCGATCGCGGCAAATGGGCGAAGCCCAGGAACACCGCGAGTCCAAGTAGGCCGAATACGATCGACGGAACGGCTGCCAGATTGTTGATGTTGACTTCGATGATGTGGGTCCAGCGGCTTTTCGGCGCAAACTCTTCGAGATAGACGGCGGTTGCGATGCCGAGCGGTAGGACCAGAACCAACGTGATCGACAACGTGAGGAAAGAACCCACCAAGGCACCCAAGATTCCCGCGCGTTCTGGCTCCCGCGAATCCCCCGACGTGAAAAACTGCGTGTTTAACGTCGAACGCAAACGTCCTTCGTCCGCTAGCGCCGTTGCCCAACGAAGCTGATTCTCGTTGTAGCGCGATGCGCCTGCAGAGCCATGTTTTCGAAACTGGTCGAGTTCATCGTCGGCCGGCAACCAAATCGTGGCATTCTGGCCTAACAGAGACGGATCCTGTGAGATCGCGTAGCGCAACGCCTCGCCCGCTCCGCGGCTCAAGAATTTACCGAGTGCACGTTTGTCTCCGCGCGACTCCACGTCGGGGAAGAGCGAACGCAAAGCATCTCGCGTGAGCTTGCGGTCGTTGATGTCCGCAAGACCCGTCGCGAAAGCATCCGGCTCAAGATCCCGCATCGCTGCCAGCTCCGGCGTATCCAGTGCGACCTTCAGCTCAATTTCAGTCGCCTGAAACGCACCCCAGCCCTTGAGCCCAATGCTGACGAGAAGCGCGGCCAGGCTGCCCAGCGCCAACACGATTGCAAAAAGTCCCGCCCATCGGAAAATGCTTTCCTTTTTTTTCCTCTGACGTAGGTGTGCCTGCATTGCGGGTGTTGACCACCGATTCGCCGCGTCGTGTTCAGTCATAGGTCTCTCGGTATCGATTTACGACGCGCATCGCGAAGATGTTGAGGATGAGGGTCACGACGAATAGCAGGAGGCCCAGGGCGAAAGCGGAAAGCGTCTTTGCGCTGTCGAATTCTTGGTCACCGGTCAGCAGCGCCATGATCTGCGCGGTCACCGTCGTCACCGCGTTCAACGGATTCGCCGTCAGGTTGGCCGCAAGGCCGGCAGCCATCACGACGATCATCGTTTCACCGATTGCGCGCGAGAATCCCAACAAGACCCCGCCCATGATCCCCGGCAGCGCCGCCGGAACAATCACGTGGCGAATCGTCTCGGAGCGTGTCGCGCCGAGTCCGTACGACCCGTCGCGCAGTGTGTCCGGTACCGCGGTAATCGCATCGTCCGAGAGTGATGAGACGAAGGGAATGATCATGATTCCCATCACGCCGCCCGCCGCGAGTGCGCTCTCGCTTGCGACCGTCAGGCCGAACCATTCTCCCAGATCGCGAAGAAACGGAGCGACGGAGATCGCAGCGAAGTAGCCGTATACGACGGTCGGCACGCCGGCGAGAATTTCGAGCAGCGGTTTCGCCACTTCGCGGAGGCCGGAGCTCGCGTAAAAGTTCAGGTAGACGGCCGAGAGAAGGCCGATCGGAGCGGCGACGGACATCGCGATCAACGTGATCAGCAGCGTTCCGGTGAAGAGCGGCACCGCACCGAAGGACCCCGAACTCCCCACTTGGTCGGCACGAAGTGCCGTCTGGGGACTCCAGTGCAGCCCGAAGAAGAACTCGCTCGGTGAAACGATGGCGAAGAAGCGCGCGGTTTCGAAAATGAGCGAGAGCACGATTCCAATCGTCACGAGAATCGCAAGCGTCGATGCCGTCCAAAGCCCCATATGCACGACGCGTTCCACGCGAACCTGCGCGCCAAAATCCGGCGACAGCGCCCGCAGCCCGAAAGCAGCACCAAGCAGCGCGACACCGATCACAGCGACGGTCGTCGACAGAATCGCACGCTCGCGGAGCGAGTCATAGACGGGCGCCAGTTCGCGAATGGTTTCACTCACAACCGCAGGGGAAACGACTCCGGACGAGAGGTTTTTCACATCGTTGAGAATCAGCGCCTCCTCGGCCTGCGCCCCCGATAACGCGCTCGCCGGAATTGCATCGAGGGTCCAGTCGTCGATCAATGCGTTCGAAAAAAAGACCCAACACAACACGAGCAAGAGCGCGGGAATCCCGGCGCACATCGCAGCGTAGCTGCCGTGATAGGTCGGTAGAGAGCGCAGCGCGGCCGGAGGTGAGGACTCGCGGAGAGCCTTTGCCCGGCGATGGCCCAAGAGGTAAGCGGCGAACGCGATCAGCATCGCCGCGATGAGGGGGATCAATGAAGCCCTCCGTCTACGCCTAATACAGAGAGGGAGAAGGTCGGTCCCGCGCCCCGCAACCTAACGGGATGCCGCGACATCGGGAGCCAATCCGCGGGCTGCCTTGCGAACCGCCACGCGCTCTTCTTCCGGTGCCGGAATCAGGCCGCGATCGGCCAAGTACCCTTCATCGCCAATCGCATCTTCGCTCGTGAACTCCTTCACGTATTCGACGATCCCGGGGACTGATCCCGTGTGCGCGTCCTTGACGTAGAAGTAGAGAGAACGCGAGACGGGATAGCCGCCTCCTGATATCGCATCGAAGGTCGGCTCGACACCGTCTACGAGACTCCCTTGGATCACGTCGCCATTTTGGTCGAGGAAGCTAAATCCGAAGACACCCATCGCGTTCGGATTCGCGACCAATTTCTGCACGATCAAATTGTCGTTCTCGCCCGCATCGACATACCCGCCGTCCTCACGCACCGATCGACAGATGCTCTTGTACCTGTTCTTATCGGTCTTCCCCAGGGCCATCAAATCCGGGAAGGTCTTGCAACCGCCTTCCAGTGCCAGCTCGTTAAAGGCATCGCGGGTGCCCGAGGTCGGAGGCGGCCCGAGGACCTCGATCTTCGTATTCGGCAGCGCCGGATTCACGTCCTGCCAGGTCTTGTTCGGATTCGCGACGAGCTTTCCGCCAGGCCCGGGCACTTCCTTGGCGAGCGCCAGGAAAACATCCCGGAGCGTAAGCGCCTGTTTCGCTGTCTTCTTCGAATTCGCGAACACGATCCCGTCATAGCCGATTTGGATCTCGGTGATGTCTTTGATGCCATTCTTCGCGCAAAGCTCGACTTCTGATTCCTTGATGCGACGCGAGGCGTTCGTCATGTCGGGGTACTCGACGCCAACCCCCGCGCAAAAAAGCTTGAGGCCACCGCCGGTTCCGGTGCTCTCGATAATAGGGGTTTTGAACGCGCCGCCGCTTCCGAATTCCTCAGCGACGACCGTCGCGAAGGGATAAACCGTTGAGGAGCCTACGATTCGGATCTGGTCACGGGCGATCGCGGTCGTGGGTAGGAAACTCGCGCTCACGATCAGCATGAGAGCAAGCGTCGAGATTCGCTTCGTCAATTCCATTGCCTCCGGTGATTTCACGACGGAAGCCTAAGCGCGCCGCATGACCCAGAGTCGTCGATTGAGTGACAGGACAGTGAAGACATCGAGACCTGCGGGGCCCTCAAGGCCCCCCGCCACTCGTCGAGAGAATTGGGGTCTAATCCGTGTTTTCTGCGGAGTTCGGCGTGGGAAGACTGAACGAGAAGGTCGTCCCTTCCCCCGGCGTGCTCTCGACGGAAATCTCTCCGCCCTGGGCACGAACCAAGTGGCGGACGATCGAGAGGCCGAGCCCCGTCCCACCCAGCGCGCGCGAACGTGCACGGTCCACGCGGAAGAAGCGCTCGAAGATTCGCGCCTGGTCTTCGATCGGAATCCCGATCCCGGTGTCGGCGACCGAGGCCCGCACGCGATCCGGATCGCCGACCACGCGGACCTCGATCGAGTCGCCGGGATCCGTGTACTTGATCGCATTGTCGAGCAGGTTCGTGAGGATGTGGATGAGTGCCTGCGTGTCGGCGACGGCGGTTGTTTCCCCATCCGATGAGCAAGTCACCTTCAGGTCGCGCGCACCCCATCGGGATTCGAGTTCAACGATCGTGCTGCGAACGGTTTCCGCGACATCGAGTGCGACCGGCCTGTGACGGACCTGACCCGTCTCCGTCGTCGAAAGCGAGAGCAAGTCGTTCACGATCGCACCGAGGCGGCGGGCATGGCGGTCGATGATTTCGAGATAGCTACGGCGTTTCTCGGGCTCGATTTCGGAGTTCAAAAGCGTTTCTGAAAACCCTTGAATCGCGGTGAGCGGCGTGCGCAATTCGTGCGAAGCGTTCGCCACGAAGTCGCGACGCACTTCCTCGATGCGTTCCACCTCGCTGATATCGTGAAATACAGCGACGGTGCCGCGCTCCTGCGTCGGCCCACGCGAAAAGTGAATGGCCTGAACTCGAAGGGTGCGCGGCGGCTCCCGTAGTTTTAGTTTGCGGACGACCGTCTCGTCCGAGGCTTCGACTCTGCCTAACACTTCGTCCAAGTCAGGTTGGCGGATCGCTTCCAAGAAAGGGCGGCCTTCGACATCCTCGTCCATCCCAAAGAATTCTCGCAAACGCGAATTCGCAATCACGATCCGACCGCGGGGATCGACGACTAACACGCCTTCAACCATGCTCTCGAGAACCGCCCGCAGCTGTTCCTTTTCGCCGGTCGCCTCTTCGAGCTGCCTACGAAGTTGTCGCGCAATCTCGCGAACGGCGTTCGAGATCTCAGCAAGTTCATCGCTCGCGTAGATCGGCGGCCGTTCATCGAGTTCCCCCCGCGCAATCGCCTCTGCTGCGAGCCGCACTTCGCGGATCGGCCGCAGAGCAGATCGGGAAATCAGCCATGAGAGCATCACGACGAAGCCGGTCCCAATCACACCGGTCAACGCGAATCGCCGTCGCAGCTGCCAGCGCGCGTCATCGAGCCCCGACAGCGGAACCCCAACACGCAGAGCCCCACCGCCCTCCCGCGCAACCGGAATCGCGTGATAAAGCACATCGAGCCCTGAGTCGCGCTCCGCCCGAATTGTGCTTCGCGCCTGCCCCGCAAGCGCAGCCGCAACTTCTGGAAAGCGTCCCCCGGCAAGTCCGTTTTTCGGTGCGTCGATCGCGCGCACGTTCGCCCGGTCCGGTGCACCCGGAACCGCGGCCCCAAGCAATAATCCCTGTGCATCAAAGACCGCGACGCGCATTTTGCCCGCGTTCGCCGCTCGCTCTGTCAGCCCTTGAATCACAGTCGGCGTGAGCGACGCGGCCGGCGCGTGAGCGAATCGATCCGCGAGGAGTCGGGCCCGGCTCGAAAGAGATTTCTCAGTGCGATCGATGGTGTCGCTGCGAAGGCTCGACTCCGCAACCCACGCCGCCAACCCGACACCCGCAATCAACAGCGCAACAAGCGCCGCCATTCGTCTGGATTGGCTCGTTAACAATCGAGGCTCCCGATTCCGGAGTCGCTTCGGATCAACGCGAGGGTAGGGTCAGACTAGTAGACACCGGCTACTCAGCGAACCGATAGCCTACACCGCGAATGGTCTCGATATAGTCGCCCGCCGGGCCGAGCTTCTCTCGCAGCCGCTTCAAATGGGTATCGATCGTGCGCGTTGTGACGACGACATCCACGCCCCACACTTCCTCGAGGAGCTGGTCGCGCGTCATCACCCGACCGCGGCGTTCCATCAGGTTCCTCAGCAGATCGAATTCCTTCGCGGTCAGCGTCAATTCTTCGCCATTCACGCTGCAGCGATGACGCTCGGGATCGATTGCAAGGACGCCGTGGGAAAGCGCTCGCGCGGGGGCGGGGCTTGCGGTTGAACGCCGGAGGATCGCGCGAATCCGGAGCGTCAACTCCCTCGGACTAAAGGGTTTCGTCACATAATCATCGGCGCCCATCTCGAGCCCAACCACTCGGTCGACTTCATCCGCTCGCGCTGTCAGCATGATGACGGGGACGTCCGCCAGCTTCGGGTCGGCGCGGATTTGCCGGCAGATTTCCGTGCCCGATAGGTCGGGAAGCATCAGATCGAGCACCACGAGATCCGGCCTCCGCAGCCGGAGGCTTGCCAGCGCATCGCGACCGCGTTCCGCCGTCTCGACGAGGTATCCCGCCTGATCAAGGTTCACACGGACGAGTTCCAGCAGGTCCGGCTCATCGTCCACAAGTAGGATGCGTTCCGCCATAGATCCCAAAGGGTACCCGGCCCGATCGGCGCGCCAAGCGCCGACAATGCACGCTCGCTCGAGCTTCGACGATTCGTTCTCAATTCGTCACCGTTCCGTCGCTCTCGACTGGAGTTTCACGTCGCTGCACGACCGGGAGCGCCTCGTCCGGCTTCTTTCCGCCGGGCCTTCGAGCGCCCAAGTCGACTCTTCGAAACCAGCCCGAGCCACGCACCCCGACACATTCGAGTTAGGCTCTATCTCAACGCCCACAGGAGATTGTCCGCAATGGTCACCCGAAACCCGTGCAAGTCGGCTCGAACGGCCCGCCCCCATCCCTCCACTCCGACTTCACGGTTCTTTACGCGATCCGCCGCAGGCCTTGTGGTTCTTTTTCTGAGCGTAGGAATTGCCGTCGCGGCTTTTGGCACATCCGAGCCGCAGGTCGACAACACAGAACGCCTCTGCGAAAACGTGGAAAAGAAGCCACTCGTCGTCAAGATCCACGCGGATTGGTGCGGGAGTTGTCGCGCAACCGCCGCGACCTGGGAGCGGATTGAAAAGGATCTTGCGGAATCCGCGACGATCGTCCGCTTCGATGTCACCGACCGCCCCGGTCATGACGCGGCGCGCGCCGAAGCGCTGCGTTTGGGACTGGACGATTTCTTTCAGGAGTACCGGCGCCGCACGGGGGTCATCGCGATCCTCCGGCCCGGCCAACAAACGCCCGTCTCGATTCTCGCCGGTGAACGCGATTTCGGACGTTATGTCGCAGCGCTCGAGAAAGCTTGCAGCGAGCCTTCAGAGGACTAGGAGCCTGACTCAAGACTCTCGTGGGAAGCCCGAGCGTCGAGGCGCGCCGCGGACAAGGCGCGGAGCCGCCGCTGTAGCTGGCTACAGCAAGGTTTCGCAACGCAGTCAGCGGCGATGCATCGGCGGATGAGCGGCGCGACGAGTCTTGGGTCCGGCTCCTAGTCGCGCGGCCTGCTCCCACGGCAATGAGGTCGAACGGAAGCGGCGTCAAAAGCGGCGTCAAGCCGCCCGGACAGTCGCCTTCCGCAGGGTCTCGAAAACGTCTGCCAAATACTGCGTCGTGGGCGCTTCCGCGTCCTTTGCGAGTTTCGGCGTGGTCCGCGATGCCTCCGCAATAATCTCGAGTTTCAGGTTCCGCACGAGTTCCAGATTCCGCTCCATTTGAGCGATCAAATCATCGTCATCCGGTTTTTCCGCCAACGCCGCGTTCAGTGAAGCCAGAAATTCGACACCGGCGTAGTTGATGAAGCCCCCGATGTCATCGTCGGAAACGTGCCCCTGCTCGCCGCCGTCGGCTGCCGCCCACTCTCGAAAGAACGACTGCATCGAGAGGTTGGTAAACGCGAAGCCTTGAAGCAGCGGTCGCGCGCGAACCATGAATTCCGGACTGCAAAGGCGGTCGCCGCAGAAAAGCTTCGCAACGCCGCCCCAATAATTCGCGAAGTCCCAGAGGATTTTCGTGATCATCACACGCGAATGGCCCATCAACCGATACTGCCGTTGGTAGATCAGCAGGTAAGTGCGAGCGAGCGAGCGGTAGGCTTGATCGTATTGCGCTGCCAGGGCCTCCACGGATTCGCCTAACATGTCTCGGCGGATCATGTCGCAGATGTAACCGTTCGACATGCCAATGAAATCGCTGCCGGGCGAATAGAGCGGGTCGACGAAAATTCCCGCGTCGCCCGTCAAACACCAGCGATCGGCGCTAAAGACCTGCTTCGCCTCATGTGCGAAATTGTGGAGGGCAAGGAAGTCCATGCGCTTCCCGGCGTGCGCAGCCAATACTTTGGCGGCCTGAGGCTCATTTATTTCGAGCCAGGCCATCGATTTGTCAAAGGTATTGAGCTTCGCAAAGGGATGCAGAGAATCGTCGGCGACGATCCCGACGCTGGTTCGATCGCCCGCGAGCGGGATGAACCAGACCCAGTAACCGTCGCCCATGAGATGGTTGGTGCTGAGACGTCGTGGAGCATCGAGTCTTCCGCGCCACGTCGGATCCTCCGACCAATCGTCGAGATCGATTGCATGGTCGATCCGAAACCAGGACGCGTTGATTTGATGTTTACTCGCGCGCGCGAGCCCCAACTTCTTCTTAACGATTCCTTTGCGTCCACTCGCATCGACGACCCAGCGCGCCTGCGCCCGGCCCACTCGTCCGTCGCGAGAAAACTCGATTGCGTGGGATTCATCGGAGCCCGAGGCGCCGAACTCGATACCCGCCACCTCGGTCTCTGTGAGCAATTCGACGCCGAGTCGCGTGGCCCTCTCGGCCAAGTTATTTTCGAACTGACCGCGATCGATCTGGTCGCTCGGCATCGTCAGAAAATTCTTAGGGCCGCATTCGAGTCGATGCGCCAAATCTTGATTCACGCCGTCGCTCATGAAGAAACGCAGTCCGAATTTCGGAACTTCCTGGGCCAGGAGGTCGGAAACACCGAGCACGTTCCGGAAATAGTGGCTGGCGACCTCGACCGAGGATTCACCGACCTTGTGCGCCGCTTCCGGGCGAGGAAAAGAACCCTTCTCAAGAACCAGCACTGAAACACTCGGCGCCTTTTGTTTGACCTCGATTCCGGCACACAGGCCCGCCAGGCCTCCGCCTAACACGATGACATCGTATTCGTCCGAAGCCGAGAGGCGGTCGAACCCGGATGCGCTCTTTGGCTGCGCGGCGCTCACCCGAGGCCTCCGTTCACGCCGATGACTTCTCCCGTCACGTAGGAGGCACCCGGTGAGAAGAGGAAATCCACCACCGACGCGACTTCTTCAGGGCTCCCCATTCGCTGCATCGGAATCAGTTTGGACATCTCCTGTGCGGGCAAGCCGGCGGTCATGTCTGTATCGATCAGGCCGGGCGCGACACTGTTCACGGTGATCTTGCGCTTCGCGAGTTCGAGAGCGAGCGAGCGGGTCGCGCCGATGAGCCCCGCTTTCGAAGCGGAATAGTTGACTTGGCCGCGGTTGCCCATCACGCCGGAGGCGGAAGTGATCGTCACGATGCGGCCGCCTTTTTTGGCGCGCACCATCGGCATAATGAGGGGCCGCACGACGTTGTAGAAGCCGTCGAGGTTCGTTCGCAAGA
>JAVJHY012166999.1:0-26538 GCA_035593235.1 Phascolosoma agassizii
ACAACCATCCAGGCGGCGGCCAATGCTGTTAACACGGGTACTATCGAGGCGGGCGATACGGTGGTCGTAAAGGCTGGAACCTATTCAACCGTGGGCAATACGATCCACATCAACCAAGGAGGGAATGCGACTGACGGGTTCGTGACCTTCCGCTCGGAGACCCAATGGGGTGCCAAAATCGATGGCGGCGGTGCAGTAAAAGGAACCTCCCACGCCATTGTCATCGCCGATAATGTGAGCTATGTCCGCATAGAGGGCTTCGAGATCAGGAATGCCGAGAACGCGGCGATCAAGCCCCAGGGAGGTAACAAGCGAATCGAGATCGTCGGCAACAACATTCATCATAACCTCGGTGCGACCGCGATTTCGGTCCATGCCGGGGTCCCTAATCGCTTGGTCGACTTGCTCGTTGAAGGGAATTATATCCATGACAACGGGGATGGTTGGTTTAAACCCCAGGGGGCGCCCTGGGAAGCCAACGTAAACAGAGATCACGGTCTGTATATTAGTTCCAACGGTGGCGTAGTCCGAAACAACATCTTCTCTACCCACGAGTACGGCTATGCCATTCAGCTATCCGCAGGTGGAGAGAATATAGATATCTACAATAACACATTCGCCTACCCAAACCCGAACCGAAACGGCCATATTCTACTTCAGAAGGACATCGACAACATCTCCATCAAGAATAACATCTTCTTCAAGCCCAGAGGCTACGCCGTGGTAGACAAACCATCGTTGATCCCTAACGCCTCGAATATTGTGATAGAAAACAACATCACGACCACGGCGAGCATGACCGACGGGAACGTGCCGACAGCGATTATCACCCTGGGCCCTGAGAAGTCAAATGTCGCGAACTTCGTAACAGGCGACAACCTGGTGAGTGCTGCTCCGGGGTCCCTGTTCGTGGATTCGACCCCAACCCTCCCTGCGGACTTTCAACTGAAGGCTTCCTCACCCGCAAGAGATCTGGGGGTGGATCCCGGAAATGATTCGTCCGGCCAGCCACTTGTGCCAACAGACTACAATGGAGTCGCCCGCCCCCAGGGTGCCGGTTTCGACATCGGTGCGTTTGAGTTTGTTCCGTCATCCCTTCGCGCGGCGGAGGGTGAAGGGTTCCAGGGCCATGGAACTCCGATCAACGCCACGGCACTGGCCCCAATTGTCGAAGAGGCCGTTCAGCGCTGGCAGGCGGGCGGGTTGGATACGGCAGCCCTGGAAGATGTTAACGTATCGGTCGGCTCGCTCGGCGGAGATCAACTGGCGACCCGTTCCGGCAACAACATCACAATCGACGCCGACGCCGCTGGGTACGGTTGGTTCGTCGACCGGACGCCGGGGAGAGATAATGAATACGTTTCCGGCGAAGCAACTCGAGGCGTCGCGTCACGGCGCATGGATTTGTTGACTGTAGTCAGCCACGAACTGGGGCACGTCCTCGATTTACCGCACGACGCCGACGGCGCGGCCGTGACCGTGATGCACGACACGCTGGAGGTGGGCCAACGGCGCACCGCCCATGAAGAGCCCGGCAAAGTCTCCCGGGCAGCCAAGGGCGAGCTGCTCGACGTGGCCCTAGCGGAACTGGCCGGTCTCGACACTACCCCGACCGGCCGGCAACACTCGGCACCGGGCTCATCACACGCGCACAACCGATTTGCCCCCGAGGCCTTTGCCGTGCTGGCCCAAGGTTTTGCGTTGGACCGTCGCTATCGCCACGACGATCTGCTAGTTGCGAGACTATCTCGCGATAACGAGCGAGACTCGAAGCAAACCGAACGAGACCAAGAAGAGATTTTTGGTGATCTCTTCGCAGATTTCGAGGAAGTGTTGGCCCCTCAGCTGTGAGATTGGCGCCCGCGGGCGAGTAAACCACGACCGTGTGACTAGACCTTTTCGACGTGAACGGCTCGTTCACTATGAAATGGCTTGACATCACGAATAGCCGCTGGAATGAGCACCCAATGACCGAGGTGAGTCAGTACGTGAAACTGACGGCACCCGACAAGGGGGGTAGTGGGTGGCTTTGATCAAGGCGGTGGAGTAGAATTAATTGTTCCATGAACAAGAGATCTATAAATGGGAGCACGGAGATTATGCTAAACCGACGCACCTTTCTGCGGTCCAGTTTGGTTTGTCCGGTAGTGAGTTCGATAGCTGTCGTATCGCAGAGCAGGGCAGTGTTCGCCGGTCTCGGCGCTAATCAGGTTGTCCTTCCCTACGACAATACCAACCCGGTCCTTTACGACAACGACTGGACCAACGACTATGTCGACTGGTACCTGATGGCGCTGGCAAGTGCCGGTGATATCAACTATGTCGGCATTAGCACCTCGTCATCGATACCGCCCTACAATCGGCACATGACAGCGGAGCACCTTGATAAGCAGGTCGAGCAGCGTAGCAAGATCGTGCGTCTCGGGCGAGAGAGTGGTTTTCGGAATATCCCGGACCCCGTTGCCGGCACGAAGGGGCACCTGCAGAAACCGACATCGGGGAAGATTGAGAACACAAGACCTCTCGACTCTCCCGGGAGTCGGCAGATCATCGAGCAGGCACACCAAGCGACACCCGAAAAGCCCTTGGTCGTTTGTATTGGCGGTCCGCTGACCGTTGTGGCGGATGCGTATCTGTTGGACCATTCCATCGCTGACAAACTAGTCGTGGCCTACCTCGACAATCGTAACGAGGGTATGTACGGTTTCAACGGCTGGTCCGATGGTTGGGCAGCGTACATTGTTTTGGAAAAGCTTCGGCTAGTTCAGTTTACCGTTCAGAGCAAGTCGGCTGCACAAATTCCTAAGAAGAGATTGCTTGAGCTGCCCGACAGCCCGGCACGCGACTTCATGATTGCATCCACGCCCGATGTGGCGGCTCCCCAAGGCGATGTTGACGGACCGCCGGCCATTTCGCTAATGCGGCCTGACTACATCCAGACGCTCAAGCGAGTCTCGTTCGGTAGCTGGAAAAAGAAAAACGGTCACGAGATGCCCCTGTTCAAAGACGATCCCCACAGCCGCGCCATTGTGGTCACCCAAGTGGACCGCGACGTTGCCACGAACGAATGGTTTCGTGCAATGAAGAACCCCCAAGCGTGGCATGCCAGCAAATCGAAGGCCATTTGACGAGTGCTCTGGCGGTAGATTGGTTGGTGTTCGGCCAGATTTACTAGAGAGCCGGAACGATGAAGATGAACTACTAGTGCAATTGAATGAGACAGACTGAGTGAACTCAGCGTTGTTAAGTGGTCAGGTAGTGCCCGTGTCAGTTTTTTGGGAAATATTGCCTAAGCTCTCCATGTGTATGGATAGCGAGAAAAGAAAGAAAACAGTCAGATGAACCAATCGCGACGGATTTTTATCAAAGGGTGTGCGTTCGCCACCACAACTGCCGCAGCCGCTGCAACGTTTGGCTCAACCCGTTTCGCCAGCAAGCAAAAGGGATTTCAGATTTCTGTCGATGAGTTCTCACTGGATAACACCATGCAGGGCCACGAGGGAGAAAAAATTAGCCATCTCGATTTCGCGAGAGTTGCCAGGGAAAAGTGTGGTATTGATGCCATCGGATATCTCGGCCGCCAATTTGAGAAACCGCCGTCCGACGCGAAGTATTTAGCAGAGATGAATCAACGGGCTTCCGATTATGGTGTCGAGCAAACGCTCATCATGGTATCACTGCAGAAAGGAGTTCTTCTCGATGATCCCGATGCCAAGCGTCGGCAACAGGCGGCTAATAACCACCACCCGTGGGTGGAGGCGGCTGCGACACTCGGCTGCCATTCCATTCGTGTCAACGTTGGCCGGTTCTACCAGCGAACCAATGAACTCGATTTCGAGGAGCGAGCCAAGCTGGCGGTGGATGGCCTGAGCCGTCTGGTCGAGTTCTCCGCCACACACAAAGTCAGCGTGATTGTTGAGAACCACGGTGGGCCTTCTTCCAACGGAAAGTGGCTGGCGCGAGTGATGCAACGCGTCGGCTCCTCTTACTGCGGCACGCTGCCCGACTTCGGCAACTTCCAAATCAGCCGGAGGGTCAAACCATCCTGGATCGACGAGTATGACAGGTACCAAGGAATCGAGGAACTGATGCCGTTTGCCAAGTCGGTCAGTGCCAAGGCGACGCACTTCGACGCTGCCGGCAATGAGGCCAACACCGACTATTACCGCATGCTCGATATCGTGCTTGAAGCCGGCTACCACGGCCATGTGGGCATCGAGTACCATAAATACGAAGCAAGCCAGCTCAGTGAAATCGAGGGCATCCTCGCCACCAAGCGTCTGCTGGAACGCGTGCGGGAAAAGCTAACGGTCGACGGCTGATCTAGGCCTAGCTGTGCAAGTCCGCTGCCTCTTTGCAGGGCTTCTGCCAACTTGGTAGGGGTGTTTCCTTGATGAGACAATAAAGGGTCCCGTTGGAATGCTGGGAGATCGGCTCATTAAACTCGATTCAGAGCATGTCGCCCGTAAGATGGTTTAGAACATGGTGCGTTGCATCAGAGTGATAGAATGCGGCACTCACTCGGACCTCAAAAAAAAAGCTCGGTTGCCGTGAGTAGAACTTGGTTAATAGGAGATTTTCATGAGCAAAGTATTGAAAGACTTGAGGAACAGTTTCTTATTCGTGGCTCGATGTGCAACTCTTTTGTTAGCATTCTCAGGCCTGACGTTAGCTGGCCTGACGACTCAGGCAGTCGCTGATGCAGCCCGCCCCAACATCGTCCTCTGCATGGCGGACGATCAGGGCTGGGGCGACGTGGGTTACTACGGGAAATCGGTGGCCAAAACGCCAGTCCTTGATACGATGGCCGCAACGGGACTGCGATTTGACCGGTTCTATGCCGCCTCACCGATCTGTTCGCCGACACGTGGAAGTGTTTTGACGGGGAGAAACCCAAATCGTTTTGCCTGCTTCAAATGGGGCCATTCACTGAAGCCCGAAGAAGTGACGATTGCCGAAGCATTAAAGGAGGCAGGCTATGCCACCGGGCATTTTGGCAAATGGCATCTTGGGTCGGTCAACGCACGTAGTGACGTGAGCCCTGGAGCGTCTGGTTTTGATGAATGGTTTTCTAGCCCCAACTTCTTTGATCTCGATCCGTTGATGAGTGACAAGGGACGGGTCGTCCGCACAATGGGCGAAGGTTCGGAAGTGACTGCGGATGCCGCCATCAAATTCATTCGTTCATGCGCGACCAAGAGCCAGCCATTTTTAGCTGTCGTCTGGTTCGGTTCCCCTCACAATCCGCATTTTGCGCTCGACAAGGATCGCAAGTTATACGCGGAAAATCCGGAAGCATTACAGCACTACTACGGCGAGATCACCGCGATGGACCGCAGCATTGGCATGTTACGCGACGAGCTACGGAGGCTCGATATCTCCGCGAACACACTGTTCTGGTACACGAGCGATAACGGGCCGCAAGGTCCATTGAGCGAAAATCGCCCTGGCTCATCGGGCGGGCTGCGAGATCGAAAGAATACGCTTTGGGAAGGTGGCATTCGCGTGCCCACGATCATTGAGTGGCCAGCCCGAATCCCTAATCATCGCATCACCTCGGTGCCGTCTGGCACGGTTGATATCTATCCGACGCTGCTTGACATCGTCGGCGTTGATGTCGCTAAGCAACCGAAACCGTTGGACGGCATCAGCATCTTACCGCTGATCGTTGGCAAGATGACCGAGCGGCCCAAGCCCATGGGTTTCTGGTCGACTCTCAGCGACGGTCAGAAAATGAGCAGCCAAAAGATACTTGAAGTACTGGAACAAGCACAAGCCTCGGGGGGCACCTTGGAAACATTGCTAAATAACAAGACTACCCGGCAGACTCGAACTGCACATCAGATTAGGATGATCGCCGAGAGTGGACTCGTTGGTCATGCTGCTTGGATCGAGAATCGTTACAAGCTGCATCGCATGTTGGATAATAAGACCGATGACGCGGACTATGAACTTTACGATCTTGAGTCTGACCCGACGGAATCTCATGATTTGGCTAGCGATATGCCCGAGCGGGTTATGAGCATGAAAATGGAACTTAAGAAGTGGCAACGGTCGGTGATTCGGAGCCTCGAAGGAAAAGACTACGCGCGCTGACTCGAGTCTCTCTCCGCTCCACCTACTTGAGAAATCCATCCACAGCCAGATGTGGATGGACTATGGACTAATGCTGCAAACTAGCGATGATAAATCAGACAGTTGACAGTCAAGAAAACCGCCAGAGAGAGTAGAGCAATGATGAAGCAGATTGATCGGAGGGGGTTCCTTGATCGGACGGCGCGACGTACGACTGCCCTCACGGCAGGTTGGACGTTACTGAGCAACCCAATATCGGCTCGAGCCACGCCAGCTAACGACCAAATCGTCATGGCGATAGTTGGCTGCGGTAAGCGTGGCAAGACACTCGCGCGGAACTTCGCGTCGCGCGACGACTGCCATATCGCTTACCTGTGTGATGTCGACCGGACGAAGATCGCCGACACGGCGAAACTGGTTGCCGACAGCCACGCTGGATGCGTTCCAAAGGAAGTGCACGATTTCCGCACAATACTCGACGACGCGTCCGTCGACGCGGTTGTGCTTGCTCTGCCTGTCCATTGGCATGCCCTAGCCACTGTGTGGGCGTGCCAGGCTGGCAAAGATGTCTACGTGGAAAAACCAATTTGCCACAATGCTTGGGAAGGGCAGCAGATGGTCAGTGCTGTGCGCCGGTACAATCGAATTGTCCAGGTGGGAACCCAGAACCGTAGCGCGCCGTACAATATGGCTGCCAGACAATACCTCGCCGACGGCCGACTTGGAAAAGTCCATTTTGTTCGCATCCTGAATCAGAAAGGGCAGACTGACTTCGAGATGCTCGATAACGAACCGGCTCCAAACCACCTCGATTGGGACATGTGGAACGGCCCGGCACCGCAGCATGCCTACAATCCTACGCTGCACCACTACTGGAGATTTTTCTGGCGATACTGTATTGGGGATATCGGGACCGACGGAATCCATCAGTTCGACTTGGCTCGGATGATCGTCGGCTTCGGCATCCCGAAGCAAGTGTACTGCACGGGTGACCGTTATCATTTAGGCGGAGCGGCAGAGACGCCCGATACGCAGATGGCCACCCTTACGTACGAGAACGGTCTCGTCGTGACGATGGAGTCGACACTCTACACGCCCTACATGCTGAAGATTGACCCTGAGGTCCGCGACAGCGACATGTTTCCCTATTGGCCCCAGACGACTACACGAATCGACATCTACGGCGACCTGGGCATGATGACGGTGGGACGCATGGGGGGAGGCTGGCAGGTTTTCGTGCGGACGAAGGGCCGTCGGCCGGTAGTCCGAGACCAGCAGTTCGGTCGCTTTCCCGACCCGGCTCACCAGGATAATTTCATCCGTTGCATTCGGAGCCGGGAAAAACCCAATGCCGATATCGAGATAGGTCATCAGAGCCAATTGGCACTCCATTATGCCACGATGAGCATGCGGACTGGCGGGACCACACTGAACATTGATCCGGTGACGCAGCATGTCGACGACGCGCAGGCCATGCGTCTGTTCCGTCGCGAAGTGATGCGCCGGCCCTGGTCGCTCGATGAGGATCTCTGAGATGCCAAACACGGGGAGGAGCTTGTGCGGGCTCTCAAATTTCGCTAAAATCAGAGTTCAAATGATTATAAAGAGAAGCAGAGTCAGCACTGAGCGCATTGTCTTATGGCAATTGTCCCTTCACATCGGTCTCCTGAGCCGTGTGCTGCTGTCACTGTTTTTGCTCAGCCTGGTTGTGCCATACTCGACCGCACAAGCTGCCGCCCCACGGCGGCCAAATATTGTGCTGATGATGTGCGACGACCTAGGCTGGGGCGATGTGGCTTACAACGGCCATCCGCACATTGAGACCCCGAATCTGGATCGCATGTCGACCGAGGGAATTCGCTTCGACCGCTGGTACAGCGGCGCACCGCTCTGCTCGCCGACACGCTTTAGTTGCTTGACGGGGCGGAACCCGTTTCGTGTCGGCATTTGGGAAGCGAACGCCAATTGCATCCGCCGCCAGGAGTTGACTCTGGCCGAGGCCCTCAAAACGCTTGGCTACAAGACAGGGCATTTCGGCAAATGGCACCTGGGAACGCTGCGACGCGAGAGCCACACAAAATACTATCAGGGTGACGTGGCAAAGAAAAACTTCCAGCCGCCCGATCAGCATGGCTTCGACGAGTGGTTTAGCACCGAATATGCCGTACCGACTTGGGATCCGTATCTCTCTGCAGAGAAAAACCCGTACGTAAAAACGGGCGGCCTCATCGAGACGGAAAACCTTCAGGGCGACGACTCCCGGGTAATTCTCGATCGTGCTATTCCGTTTATTCGCAAGGCTCACAAGCAAGGCCAGCCCTTCTTTACTGCCATTTGGTTCCACACGCCGCACGGCCCAGTAAGAGGCGGGCCGCAGTACCTCGCTCGCTATGCGCAATACCCCGAGCAACAGCAACACTATTATGCTTGCATTACTGCCATGGACGAACAGGTTGGTCGTCTGCGCGCAGAACTTGATGGATTGGGCTGTCGGGACAACACCATGTTCTGGTTCTGCTCAGATAACGGTCCGACCGGCGTTGGTACAGCAGGGCCGTTTCGTGGCTCCAAGAGCACCTTGTGGGAAGGGGGCGTTCGCGTGCCGGGTCTATTGGTTTGGCCTGATAAAATCTCGAAGCCTCGCATCGTTGATATGGCTTGTAGTACGCTGGATTACTACCCCACGATTCTTGATCTACTGGGTCTAAAAATGCCCGGCCAAATCCAGCCGTTGGACGGAATGAGTCTGCGCCCGCTGATCGAAAGCGGCACGCTTAGCGGGCGACCGCAGCCTTTGGCTTTCGAATGCCGCGGGGCGGTGGCGCTGATCGACAATCGCTATAAGCTATTGAGCATTCGCACAGGTGTGAGGGGTTCAGAACTCCGGCCAGAGGGGACAGAGAACAAATTGATGTTGTTCGACTTGATTGATGACCCGAGCGAATCCTGCAACGTTGCTGGCGAACATCCTGAAGTCGTTCGGAGGATGGCTGCCGAGTTGGATCGACGTCGCGGGAGTTGGCGGCAAAGTTTTGCGGGCAGCGATTACGCTGGCGTACTGAACGACACTCGCCCGTGGCTAGGGCTGCCTACCGACGTTGGGATTGAGCAACTGGACGAGAATCGACCGAACGGCACGCAGCCCAATAAGGAAGGTACTTATGAATCGAGACCGTGAACACAGGGAGTTCTTCAACAAAATGACTACTGTGCTTCTGATGGGCTGTTGGGTTGGCACCTCCTGCGCCGAAACGCTAACGCCCGATCTGCGCGATGTGCCCGATGGAAAAGGATGGAAAGGCGACGTCAAAGTCGCGGAACTGGTTGAGACGGATGGCGATCAACCCGCGTTAGAGTTCAATCAGCCCGGGCACCATGTTGTCTGGCTTGACGGATTCGAATTCAAAGCAGGCACGATTGAGTTCGATGCAAAGGGTAAAAGCGGGCCGCCCCAGAGCAGCTTCGTCGGCGTGGCATTTCGAGTGGGGGACCAGAAAAATTACGACGTCGTCTATTTTCGGCCGTTCAATTTTCGAGCGGCCAATCCGGAGCGGAGAGCACACGCCATTCAATATGTCTCTAAACCAAGATGGAGTTGGCGTCAACTCCGCAAAGAAAAAGCGGGACGGTATGAGAAACCGATCGAACCTGCACCGGACGGCGATGCTTGGTTTCACGCGAAGGTCGTTATTGAAAATCGGCAGGTGAGTGTGTTCGTCAATAGCGAGACCAAGCCTTCGCTAGTGGTCGACGAACTCAGCATCCGTCCCGCAGGCTCCGTCGGCCTCTGGACCCATGGCTACGGTGTCATTTCAAATCTTAGGATCACTCCAGCAAAGTAAATTTATCAAAATGTGTAATACGCGAATCAAAACCTGTCCTGCGCAGCGAACCTAGTGCGGTGACCGGCTACGAATTTTCCATAATGATAACCGAAGAAACGGCGAAACGCGCCGGACCAGCGAATCCATAAGAACCTACCTAAACATCTGTAGAAGGATTTAGAGCCGATGTATCGAACACTTGTTGTTTTATTGGTAATGTCGACTTCCACACTTCTATGCGCGGGCGAAACGACCGATTTCATCCGTGACGACTTCTCGCGATTTCCATCGGGAAAGCTGACCAAACCGGTTGAGTTAGCCAACGCGGCGATTCAGGAATATCACTACCTGCCGCATCGTGGTGTCCCGCTCGGGCCATGGGCCAACGCGATTTGCTATCTCGACTGCTGGGCGATTGGCGAGGAAGAGGGCCAGCCCTATTTGGAACAATATCTCACGCCGAAGAGCCGTCGCATGAAGACGAAGCTATTCAGCCCCGTTTTCGTGACAGGCGATCCTTTGTGGTCTGATTACACAGTTGAAGTCTCGGTCAAACCTCTTTCGCCGGACGACATGGTTGGCGCTGTGTTTCGGTACAAGACCAACCGGCATCATTATCTGTTCTGCTTGCAAGGCGGAAACGAGGCACGACTGGCTTTGCGTTTGCCGATGGAAAAGAAACTGGAGGTGATCCGATGGAAAGAGTTGGGCACGGTCCCGTTTCAGTACGATTCGAGCCGGTATTATCGGTTGAAGGTAGAAACAAAGGGCACGAGTATTCGCGCCTCGGTCGATGGTCAATTGTTGTTGACTGCCGAGGATGAGGGGTTACTCCACGGCAAGGCAGGCGTATCGGCCAACGTTCCCGCTCGCTTCCGCGACTTCCATGCCTACGCATCACCTACCTCCAAGAGGGAAATCGACTCCAATATTCGGGAACGAGAAAATGAATTGGCCAGGCTGCGAGCCGACAATCCCGCTCCCAAGCTCTGGAAAAAGTTCAAGACACCTCAATTCGGCACAGGGCGCAACGTTCGCTTTGGCGACCTCAACGGCGACGGCGTGCCGGAAATGTTGTTCGCCCAGAACATCATCAAAAGAGAGCAAGGTAACTTTATTCAAATTAGTTGCCTCACCGCGGTGACGCTCGAGGGCAAAGTGCTGTGGCAAATTGGAGACCCGAATCCTGACCATGCCCTGACCACCTACGACTGTGCGTTTCAGATTCACGATATCAATGGCGATGGCTCAAACGAAGTCGTGATGACGAAAGACTTCATGCTCCAAATTCTTGATGGTCGGACCGGGCAAGAGAAGCATTCGACCCCCCTGCCGGAGGTCACTGACGGAGATCGCGAATACTACGCCAAAGCGAACCATCCCAATCAGCGATACCGTGGCGACTCGATCACGTTTTGTAACTTCACGGGTGGAGAAGGTCGTCAAGACATTTTGGTGAAAGACCGTTATCGCGTCTTTTGGATCTGGGACAGCAACCTGAACCCGCTTTGGTCGGGGCGTGGACAGACAGGCCACTATCCTTTTCCATTCCAAAACAAGCGTACCGGCCGCGATGATTTGTTGGTTGGCTACGCGCGATGGGACCACCACGGCAAACAACTTTGGACTCGCGATGTTGAGATCACGCAACATGCCGATAGCGTGGCGTTTGGGAACTTCAGCGAAGACCCCAAGGCGTTGCCGAGAGGCTACTATTCCTGCAGCAATGAGGGTTTTGTGCTGATTGATTCCCAGGGCATCGTCCGGCAGCACCACCGTATTGGTCACGCGCAGAATGCTAGTGTGGCGAAGCTGCGCGGCGAGACTCCCGGTCTGCAATATGCTTGCATCAACTTCTGGAACAACCCGGGAATTGTCACGTTGCTTGATTATTCCGGCCATGTTCTGCAGCAGGGCGAGCCGATTCATTCGGGTAGTTCGTTGTTGCCGGTCAACTGGCGCGGCGACGGACGTGAGTTTCTGCTGCTCTCTGGTAATGTCCGTGAAGGTGGGATGATCGACGGCCAGCTGCGTCGCGTCGTGATGTTCCCCGACGATGGCCATCCCGACATGTGCGCGGCGGTCCTCAATCTGACAGGCGACCCGCGCGACGAGATCGTTCTGTGGGATCCAAACCAAGTCTGGATCTACACACAGGATCGGACCTTCCCTGGGAGTCGCATTTACGCTCCTCGGCGCAATCCGAACTACAACGAGTCAAACTACCGCGCCATCGTTTCCCTGCCGTCGTGGCAGGATATTGCCGAGTAGGATCCCCTATCGAGTTGTATCGCAAGACCGAGTACTCGTAGCTTGTCCAATGAAGGAATTCAAAAATGTCTAATCTCACACGTCGTCATTTCATCAAAGATACGGTGTTTGCCACAGCAGCCGCTTCGCTGCCAGCGGCGGTGGCGGCCAAGGAAAAAGTCGGCCGCAATGCCAACGAGAAAATTAGCCTTGCCATACTCGGCTGCCGCGTTCGTGGGCGGGTCCATGGGCGCGAATTTGCCAATCTGCCGGGCTGCGAGATCACTTATCTCTGCGATCCCGACCGGGAATTGGTCGAGGAGCTGGCCGATCAGGTAGCCGAGCAGCAGGGCCGTCGCCCGAAAACAGTCCGGGACATGCGGCACATTTTCGATGACCCATCGGTCGATGCCGTATCCATTGCCACGCCCAACCATTGGCACGCACTGGCGGCGATCTGGGCGATGCAGTCGGGCAAGGATGTGTATGTGGAAAAACCGGTCAGCCACACCGTCAGCGAAGGTCGCCGGATCGTTCAGGTGGCCAGAAAAACGGGGCGTATTTGCCAGTCGGGAACCCAGCGCCGCTCCGAAGGGCCCTTGGCCGCCGCCATCGAGTATATGCAACAGGGGAATCTGGGCGAAGTCAAACTTGCCAGGGCGATTACCTATGCTGAGCGTTGTTCGATCGGCGGGCCGGGTAGCTATACGGTTCCTTCGAAGGTCAATTTCAACCTCTGGGCCGGACCGGCTCCGATGAGCCCTCTAACCCGCCCCCAGTTCCACTACGATTGGCACTGGCTCTGGGAGACGGGCGACGGCGAATCGGGAAACAAGAATATCCACACGGTGGATGTCTGCCGTTGGGGGTTGGGCCTGAGCGGATTGGGCCGAAGCGTGATCAGTTATGGGGGGCGGTTTGGCTACCAGGATGCAGGGCAAACGCCCAATACGCAAGTCGTCATACATGACTACGGCGACAAAACAATCGTCCAGGAGATCCGCGGGCTGAAGAGCAAGCCGTTCTTCGAAAACCAACAGAAAGCCCGCTGGGTTTTTGTCGGTACCGAAGGTACGATTGCCGACAAAAGCTTGTTTGATCCGGAGGGAAAGCTGATTCGCGAGTTCACCGGCGAGGGCGAGAATCATTTTGCCAACTTCCTCAAGGCGGTTCGCAGCCGCAGGATCGGCGATCTGAACGCCGACATCCTCGAAGGCCATCAGTCGAGCGCCTTGTGCCACATCGGCAATATCTCGTATCGCCTGGGGCGTTTGGCTTCGCCAAACGAGATTCGCAGCGACCTGGATGCGGTCACAGCCTGCGACAACGTGCAGGAGACCTTCGAGCGAACCCGCAAACATCTGGTCGAAAACGGCGTTGACCTTGAGAAAACGAAACTGGCGATCGGCCCCTTGCTTCGTCTGGCACCAGAGGGCGAGACATTCCTCGACGCTCCCCAGGCCAACGCACTGTTGACACGCACTTATCGCAAGCCATTTATCGTCCCCAAAGAAAGTGAAATATGACGAAAATGCGAAACCACGGTTTGCTTCTAAAGGATCGAACTCGCCGATGTCGAGGTTCGGTTTTCGGTCTTGCGTTGTTCTCAACGCTGGTCGCTGGGCTTGCTCATAGCACAGCGTACGAGGGTTCTGCGGAAAGGCCGTATCGTGTGTTGGTTGTTATTGGCGACCAGTGGGATGATCCTGGCAGTTACGCCATCGATGGCAAGGGGTGGTACAACAGCCCCTCGCGAGAATCCGGCAAAGACTTTCGCGACGTCGTTACGATGCTCAAGATATGGGGCATCCCCTTCGATATCCTTCGTTTGGATCAGCAGCGTCTTCAGATCAACCGCTTTCTTAACGGCATGGCGGAGCCCAACTACGGCTGCGTGGTCTGGTTGGCCGATCCTGCCGGACTAGAGGGGGCCTCTGCCAACTATCAAACAATGCGGCGAGTTGTCGAAGACTATGGCATGAGTCTGATCGCGTTGTTCGATACCATCGCGACTCCCGAATTGGCCGAACTGGTGGGTGTCGACTACCAGGGAGTAAAACCAGTCTCGACAAAAGACGAGGGTAGCGGGATTGTCGTTTCAAGGGAGCACTTCATTACCGCCGGCATGGACGGTACGACATTGTCACCTTCTGAGCCGTCTGATGTGCGGACAGTTCGCTGCACAGCCAAGCCCGGCACCACTGTGCTCGGCACCCTCGAAGGGTATCCGCAACTCGTGGTCCGAGATGTCAGCGAGGAGACGAAGGTGGTTTGGATCGGCGGGGGCCACCAGTGGCTTGGCGTCAGTAAAGCCATGAGAGATGTTTTTCGGAAGTCCCTGGTCTATGGACTTGGCTACGGTCTGTTCAACGACAGCTTCGACAATGCCTTCCTCTTCACCATGGACGACATGGGGGCCTCGGAGCATGCCTACAGTCGGATCTGGCACTATCCCACGCCGAGCAAGGAGATGCTGGTCAAATATCTAGTCGAACCGCTTGAAAAGCATGGCTGGGTGATCTCGCAATACCTGACTCCCGGCTTCGCCAATCCCAAGACGCGGATGGTCGATGTTCCTTGGAAGATCGAAAAATTCACTGATCCTTTTGGCAATGTGCAGGACTACCCGTCGACCAAGGAAGGTTTGGATGAAGGGGTGCGTCGCGGTGTGTTCGAGATCCATGCGCATCGGGCGTGGACACACATGAACTGGGATCTCGATTCTCCGCCGGGGCCTTGGTGGGACTTGCCGATCTCTGGTGAGCGAGGAAACGGAAAATGGTACAGTGAAACTTACGACAAGCTCCGCGGCAAACCCGTCCCCTCCAACGACATGCTCTTTATCTACAAGACAGGGCGAGATGCGATCATGCGTCAGTTCGGCGTGACTCCATTAGGAGTGAATGTCTTGCCGGGAACAGATCTAAATCACGACAACGGTCGGCTAGCCGTCATTGCTGGCTACGGTGTCGATCGCCGTCACTACCTCGGCCGGGATTACGTCATTCTGCTCAGCATCCGAGATATGATGCCCGAGGTATTCGTTTGCCACGACATCGACCTGATCGAGCGAACCGCCACGGAACTTACCAACCGGCGACGCACCATGAGTGACGAGCAACTGCGTCAGGCTAGTCTCCGAGCGAAGATCGTGGGGGGACGAAAGATAGAACTCTGGAAACCGAACTGGTTCGAGCCTTGGAAAAACAAGCGTTGGATCGGCCTCAACGAATACTGCGCCTATTTGCACAGCGAAATCGATGTCAGTTCGTCCGACAACCTAGTCCTCCAGATCCAGTACGACGACCACTACTGCCAGCACTTCGCCAATCACGATTCTCAATGGACGCTGGAACTTTCCGACCGCTATCGAAAGCGACTCGGTCAGCAAGTTGACATTGCCATTGATGGCCAGACCGACGTCCGTTCGCTGGCAAGTTGCCAGTCCATCGTACTTCCGCCGGGCACAGGATACCACACGATTGATATTCGTCCTAAGTAAGCCTTAGTGTTCCGGCGGCACAGCCAATAAAAGTCCTCAACCAAGCAGTCTCTCAATCATGAGTTCCTCCAGCCACGAGACCGTCGCGCCCCAGCGATTAATGTCGATCGATGCACTGCGCGGATTCGACATGTTCTGGATCATGGGAAGCGGCGCAACTATCAAAGCACTGGCCGAGGCCTTTCCCTATCCGCCTTTCGACTCGATGGCAGCCCAAATCGGTCATCCTTGGAATCGGTTTCTTGCTTGGGATCTGATTATGCCTCTGTTTCTGTTCCTCGTGGGAGTGGCGATGCCCTTTTCTCTTGGGAAACGCCTGACGATGGGGGACAGCAAGCGACAAATCTACTCTAAAGTCATTCGGCGGACGGTAATCCTGTTCATCTTAGGCATGGTCGCCACGGGACGCCTCTTGGAGTACGACCTGTCTACGCTGCGAATTTATTACGACACGCTCCAGTGCATCGCCGTGGGGTACTTCTTCGCCTCGATCATGCTGCTTGAGCTGAGTGTTGCCTGGCAACGGATTGTTACGGCCATGCTCTTAATCCTGTACTGGATTCTGATGCGGTGGGTGCCTGTGCCGGGATATGGTGCCGGGGTGTTTACTCCGGATGGAAATCTGGCTGTTTACCTCGACAAGCTGCTGCTTGGCCATTTTCAGCAAGGAACGAGTTGGACCTACATTCTCTCCAGCATGACCTTGGTCTGTTCGGTCATGCTGGGTGTGGTGGGGGGGCAGATCTTGCAGTCCGATACCAACCCGGTCAAAAAGGTGATCGCGCTCACTGGAGTCGGTGTCGGATGCCTCGCGACGGGGTGGACGTGGGGATACTGGTTCCCGATCGTCAACCAGATGTGGACCAGTTCCATGGTATTATTTGCAGCCGGATGGAGCTTTTTGCTATTGGCCCTGTTCTATCTAGTCATCGACGTTTGGGGCTGGAAGAAATGGGCCTTCGTGTTTGTTGTGATCGGCATGAATCCGATCACGGCCTACATGGCCCCGCATCTGTTCAACTTCCGTGCGATGAGCAAAACATTTGTAGGTGGTTTGGCCAAATGGCTAGAACCTGGATATGGTGCCGTTGAGGCCGCAGCGGCACTGATTATCCTCTGGCTGATCCTCTACTGGATGTACCGTACGAAGACATTCCTCCGAATCTAAGGAAAAACGAAAGAAACGACATGCGAAAATACAAAATGCTTTCCGTGAAACGAATTTTGTTAGCCGTATTGATGGCTTGCTCTGCCGGTTCCCTGCTCCATGCCCAAGTGCGTGTGACTCCCGATCCGCCGGCACCACGACCCAAAGGGAGCCCTGGTTACAAGCCGATTGCCGAGCCTTGGGCGAACGTGCAACCTACCTTTCACCACGCTTACCAGTTTCCCGAATGGCAGCTACCAAGTGACCGGGACCGCTGGGAAAAACACCGCCGAAAGGAAACGCTGCAAACGGCGGTCGGACTGTTGGGCGATTTGCCATCCAGGCCCTCTCCACCGAGGGTGAAGATTGTGCGTACGGAGGATCGGGGCGATCACGTGGCGGAGTATCTCGAAATCGACAACGGATTCGACATGATCATCAGCGGCTTATTGTTATTGCCCAAAGATCGTACGACTCCCGCGCCGACCGTCGTGACATTGCATGGCTGGTCTGGCAGCAAGGACAACGTGTTGAGCCGCGTCGGCCCCTATTTTGACGAGCTGGTCGGCCCGATGCTGGTGAAACAGGGGTATGTCGTCGCGGCCATCGACACCTGTTTTCAAGGCGATCGCAAGAACAAAGGGCCTAACGACCTGCGAGATTCGAAATATACCACCGTGACTCAAACCGTCCGCGGGCTGGTGGGAATCAACACGCTGTTTGGTCGGTCGATGATGGGTATGATGGTACGGGAGCAGCAATGCCTGATCGATTATCTTGCGACGAGACCTGAGGTCGATGCAAAGCGGATCGGGGCGACCGGCATGTCCTTTGGTAATACCACAGGGTACTGGCTCACCGCGACCGATCCTCGCGTCAAGGTGTTCGTAGGGATTGTCTGTTTCACAAGACATGAAGAGTTGATTAAGCAAGGCAACGCCTATTGTCACAACAACTGCCACTATGTGCCGGGCATGCTGCAAAACTTCGACACTGAAGGCCTATTTTCGCTGATTGCACCGCGACCGGTGCTCCAGCTCAACGGAGACTCCGATCCGTCATGCCCAATAACCGGCATTGAGGTTCTGGAAAAGAATCTGGCTGAGGTCTACCGTGTGCTAGGCAAACCCCAGCAATTCCAAAGTGTCGTCTATAAAGATACCGGACACATATACATCCCCGATATGAAACAGCGCATGTTGACCTGGTTTCTAAAACATCTACCACCGAAACAAAAGAGGAAGACATATTGACCTGGTTTCTAAAACATCTACCACCGAAACAAAAGAGGAAGACATAATCATGCCACGGCAACTATACCGAGAGCTCCTTGTCGCGCTGGTGTGTATGTGCGCACCGGTCTGTGCCGTCGAGGTTGACGCGAAGCCTGAGGAAAAGCCAAGGAAATTGATTAAAGAGGCCAGCACGGAGGCATTGTCGCCGGAGCAGGCAACCGAACAATTTCAAGTTGCCAAGGATCTTACTGTTGATCTAATTGCGTCGGAACCGGTCGTGCAGCAACCTGTGTTTTTGAACTTCGACGAGCGTGGGCGGATGTGGGTTGTGCAGTATCGGCAGTATCCGACACCCGCCGGGTTGAAACGGATTAGTCGAGACAAGCATTTTCGTTCTGCCTACGACAAGGTGCCCCTGCCGCCGGGGCATCCGGAGCACGTTCCGGGAGCCGACAAAATCACGATCCATGAAGACACCGATGGGGATGGCACGTTCGAGAAGGTTAAGACTTTTGTCGACGGTCTGAACATCGTCACCAGTGTTGCACAGGGTCGAGGCGGCGTTTGGGTGCTCAACCCGCCTTATCTGTTGTTCTATCCCGATCGGAACCACGACGACATTCCAGACGGTCCGCCGGTGGTGCATTTGGAAGGATTCGGTCTCGAAGATACGCACGAGGTGGTGAATAGCCTTCGTTGGGGTCCCGATGGATGGCTTTACGCAGCGCAGGGTGCCACCGTTGCGGCTCACGTCAAACGCCCAGGCCAGCAGTCAGAGCCGACCCACAGTTTGGGGCAATTGATGTGGCGATATCATCCGGAACAAAAGACGTATGAAATTTTTTCCGAAGGGGGCAGCAACAATTGGAGCTGTGTGTTCGATTCTTCTGGGCGGTTGTTCGGCGGTTCCAATACGGCGTGGCGTGGCTACCATTTTGTGGAGGGCGGTTACTATCGCAAGAGTTTTGCCAAGCATGGCCAATTCTCCAATCCTCACCTTTACGGTTTCTTTGAAGGCTTGGATGTTGGTGGAGTCCGGCTCCACACGTCGATAGCGATTTACGAAGGTGGCGCTCTGCCATCGCGACTGGACGGAGCCCTTTTGGGCTGCAACTCGCTGACGGGGGTCGTTGACATCACTCGTCTGATCCCCGCCGGCTCAACATTCACGGCCCGTGACGATGGCAAGTTCATGGAGTCCCCTGACCGCTGGTTTCGTCCTGTGGACATCAAGGTTGGCCCCGACGGTGCTGTCTACATCGCCGATTGGTACGACCAGCAGATCAATCACATTCGCAACAACGAGGGCCAGATCGATAAAAAGAACGGCCGCATTTATCGTGTCCGTGCGCACGATGCATCGCCTCTCAAACCGTTTGATCTTGCGACCCGATCAACCGACCAACTGATCAACCTACTAAGCCACGAGAATCGTTGGTTCCGCAACACGGCCTTGCGGCTTCTTGCCGACCGTCGCGATTCATCCGCACTGCCAAGATTGCGTCGGATGGTCGAGTCGCAAACAGGGCAAACTGCTTTGGAAGCGTTTTGGGCGTTGAATCTCTCTGGCGGTTTTCTTGGCGATATGCGTGAGACTGCACTGAATCACACGAACCCGTGGATTCGCGTCTGGGCTATTCGCTTGATTGGTGATCAGCGAAGCGCGTCGCCACGGGAAGCGACAATCATGGCAGAACTCGCTCGTAGTGGTCCTGAGGTAATCGTCCGATCTCAATTGGCCTCAACTGCTCACCGTCTACCAGCCCCTCTTGCGATGCCCATCATCAAGGAATTGCTTTCACGAGACGAAGATTCGGACGACTTGTTCCAGCCATTGCTGACATGGTGGGCACTGGAGTCGAAGTGCCAGCAAAGTCCGGAGGCCGTCGTTGGATTGTTTCAAGATAAAGATTTTTGGCGACATCGCATCGTGCAGCAATTTGTCCTGCAACGTGTGATGAGACGCTTTGCATCGACGGAGAAACGCCAAGACTTGATCAACTGCGCCAACTTGCTCCGCCTATCGCCAGACAAGCAGTCGACAGACCGGTTGATGGAAGGATTTGAAGAGGCGTACCGGGGCCGATCGATGGTTGGGCTGCCTAAGGAACTCAATGAGCAGTTGGAACGGATTGGCGGCGGCTCCCTGGTCACTCGGTTGAGACGAGGGGATTCCGGGGCAATCGCCGAAGCGTTAAAGTTCGTAGTCGACTGTAATAACGACGTGACGCGGCGAAAGCGATTGATCGAGGCGTTCGGCGAAGTTGCCAACGGCGAGGCACTCTCCGCACTCCTCGCAAACCTCGACGACTCGGACACTTCGATCTTGTATGCGACGCTTGTTGCGCTGCAGTCCTATCAAAACGATCGAATTGCGGAAGAAGTGCTGGTTCGATTTTCCGCAATGCCCGAGCAAGTTCAAGCCGTCGCAGGCTCGCTCTTGTCCAGTCGCGTCTCGTGGGCCCTCCGATGGGTCGAGGCAATTCGGTCTGGGAATATTGACAGGAATCTGGTGCTTGGCGATACGCTGGTTGATATGCATCGTCACAAGAACGCAAAGCTGGACGAATGGATCGTCGAGATTTGGGGGCAGCAAACACCCACTTCCAAGGAATCGCTGGAATCGGAAATCCGAAAATTGACTGACGTAGTTCATGGTAAGATTGATGGTAATCCATATGTCGGACGCGAGCTATTTCTCAAACGGTGCGCCAACTGCCACACGCTGTACAACGAAGGGGGCAAAGTGGGGCCAGATCTTACGGGCTACCGGCGTCAGAGCGTAGAGAGCCTCATGCTAAGTGTCGTTAATCCCAGCGCCGAGATCCGCGAAGGCTTCGAGGGCCACACCGTTTTAACCGTTGATGGTCGGGTCGTTAGCGGCCTTGTGGTGGACCAAAATGAAAGCATCGTCGTACTGCGACCGGCAAGTGGCCAAGATGTGGTCTTCAAACTCCTAGACATCGAAGAGTTCCAGAAAAATCTGTTGTCCTTGATGCCCTCGAGGTTGCTCGATGACATGACTGACCAAGAGCTGAGAGACCTCTTTGCTTACTTGCGGACCAGCCAACCTTTAAACATCCAACCCGAAGATTCGTAAACATTGATTTTCTTACCCGTCCTTCCAGGAAAGATGATTGCCGGGACGGGGAAAAACTCTATTAGATTCCTTCGAAAGTCCGTAGCTCAATGAAACCAAACATCCTAATATCTCGTCGCGATGCCTTCCGCTCTGGAACTGTACAAGCCTTGGGCTGGACAATGGCCCAGGCCTGGTCCTCTTCCTTGCTTCTGGCAGGTGAAAATACTGAACGTCAGCCACTCAACCGTTTTCCGCACATGGTTCAGCGATATTTTGTCGAACAAGTCCGTCAACTCGATGAGTTACGGACCCAACGATTGAATCAACTGCACACAAAGTCTGATGCCGAAGCCTACATCAAGTCGTTGCGCAGCAAAATCAGTCAATCGTTCGGCCCGTTTCCAAAGAAAACGCCACTTAATCCACGGGTGACCGGAGTTGTCGAACGCGACACCTACCGCATCGAGAAAATACTTTTTGAGAGTCGTCCTGGGATGATCGTGTCTGCAAACTTGTATCTTCCCAAGGGCCGTCCATTTCCCCTACCTGGCGTCGTCGGGACGTGCGGACATTCGCATAACGGTAAAGCGGCTATGGCATACCAAGCTTTTTCTCAAGGGCTGGCCAAGCAAGGCTATGTGGTACTGATTTATGACCCGATAGGACAGGGAGAACGACTGCAATACCCGGCCGAGGACCTGACCTCGAAAGTCGGCGTCGGTGTATTGGAACATCTCAAGGCTGGCAACCAGCAGTTCCTAGTGGGGGAATTCTTTGGCGCCTGGCGGGCCTGGGATGGCATTCGGGCACTCGACTATTTACAAACTCGCAAGGAAGTCGATCCACAACACATCGGAGTGACGGGCAATTCTGGCGGTGGCACGATGACCACTTGGCTATGCGGTGTGGAATCGAGATGGACCATGGCTGCCCCTTCGTGTTTTGTCACGACGTTCCGACGCAATCTAGAAAACGAACTTCCTGCCGATACCGAACAATGCCCCCCCAAGGCACTCGCATTGGGTCTCGATCATGAAGACTTTCTCGCTGTCCTAGCACCTAAACCGATTATTATTCTTGGCAAGGAACAAGATTTCTTTGACATTCGCGGTACAGAGAAAGCCTTCGCACGACTCAAGAAGCTCTACCGCCTGCTTGGCAAAGAAGAGAACATCGTACTGTTCGTTGGGCCAACAGCGCACGGATACTCGCAGGAAGGCCGTGAGGCGATGTACGGCTTCTTCAACAACATTACCAAAGCGTCCGATGCTCATTCCGAACCCGAGTTGCAGATCGAGCAAGACGAAACACTTTGGTGCTGCCCCGAAGGACAAGTGAGCAAACTAGGTTCAAAATCGATCCCCTATTTTACGCGAGAAATATCGCACCGCCTTCGAAAGTCGCGTGGCACGGTGCCACCTGAAAAGCTATCGGCCACGTTGGACAATTTTCTGCAACTCCCCGAGCGATCGACGACAGTCGATTACCATATCCTCCGTCCGTTGTCAGACAAGACTTGCGATGGTTATCCTGAGGCTAGTCCGCATGCCAGTTGTTACGGGGTCCAAACGGAGAAAGGCATCCAGGCGATCGTATACAAGCTACAGAGTCAACCCAATTACTCGAGGCCGAAAGGCGATGGTAAGAGAGCCCTCTTGTACGTTTCGCATCTATCGAGTAGCGCCGAGCTTCGCGAAGAGCCGTTGATTCGTGAACTGCTCAAGGCGGAACCAAACTCCGTGTGCTACTCAGCCGACGTTCGCGGTATTGGCGATTCGCAACCAGACACGTGTGGAGAAGACTCATTTCATAAACCGTATGGAAGCGACTTTTTCTATGCCATCCATTCGATCATGCTCGATCGACCTTACCCGGCCCAACGGACATTCGACCTGCTGAGAATACTGGATTGGTTTCAACAAATCGGTCACAGTGAAGTTCACTTGGTTGCCAAGGGTTGGGGAACGGTCCCTGCGACGTTAGCTGCGGTGCTGCATGATTTGGTCAAACAGGTGACGCTGAAGAACAGTCTTTCCTCTTATGCCGAAGTTGCCGAGTCGGAATATTACGATTGGCCGCTCTCCGCTCTCTTGCCCGGTGTGCTTCAACATTTCGATTTGCCCGATTGCTATGCTGCACTGAAGGCCAAGCAACTCCGCCAGATCGATCCATGGGGGGCAGTAGATCATGCTGTTTCAACTTAATAGACACTAAATTCCCTTGAGAATCGAAAGAAAACAGACCCAAATGTTTCCTCGCTTGCTAACGATCGGAATCGGCTTAACGCTCGTTGGAACATGCTATGCACAGCAAGAATCGCCAGAACTGCTGAAACCCGAGGAAGCCGCGCGAACCATGATCGTGCCGAAAGGGTTTTCCGTCACGCTCTTTGCCGGTGAACCAGATATCAAGCAGCCGGTTGGGTTTTGCATGGATGATCGGGGCCGGTTGTGGGTGGCCGAGGCTTACAGCTATCCCAACTTCAGCAGCACAGGGCATGATCGCATCTTGATCTTCGAGGACGTCGATCACGATGGCCGATTCGACAAACGCACGGTCTTCTACGACAAACTGAACTACGTAACCGGCATCGAGGTCGGCTTCGGCGGGGCGTGGGTCATGTCACCACCAAACCTTTACTTCATCCCAGACCGCGATGGCAACGATGTGCCCGATGGCGAACCACAAGTCTTGCTCGACGGGTTTGGCAACCGTACCAATGCGCACAATCTTGCTAACGGCTTTTCGTGGGGGCCGGATGGCTGGCTCTACGGCACGCATGGGCGGACCAACTGGTCGATGATCGGCAAGCCCGGGACACCTGATGACAAGCGAGTTCGGTTTGACGGGGGTGTCTACCGGTACCACCCAGTGCGACATGTCTGGGAGCCGTTCGCCGACGGCACAACCAATCCGTGGGGCATCGATTTCGATGACTATGGCCAGGCGTTCACTTCCAACTGCGTCAATCCACACCTCTTTCACATGATCCAAGGGGCGCACTACGAACCGTGGCGGAATCGGGAGTCAAGCCGCTTTGCCTATCAACGAATCTCGACAATTGCCGACCATGTGCATTGGAACGGGGATCCTCTGGCTGACCTTTCGGAAGGACCACCGTTTCCCGATGTTCGAGATGGCCATGCGCATTGTGGCATCATGGTCTACCTTGGAGGCAACTGGCCCGACCGCTACCGAAACACCGTCTTTATGTGCAACCTGCGTGGACGGAGTATTAACAACGATCTGCTCCAGCGCAAGGGTTCCGGCTATACCGCCAGCCATGGTTCGAATCTGCTTATTGCTAAGGACCCGTGGTTCAAAGGCGTGACGGTCCGTTACGGGCCGGACGGTGCGGTTTACGTGATCGACTGGTCCGACACGGGCGAGTGTCACGACTACAAGAATACTCAACGCCAAACCGGTCGCATCTATCGAATCGCGTACGACAAGGAAGTAGAACGGATTTCCAATCCGTCGCATTCGTCGCAGAAGAATAGCGGATTGGAAATCCATCCTACTCTCTATATTGCCAACCTCACCAATCGAGAATTGGTTCGGCTCCAACTTCACAAAAACGACTGGCATGTTCGACACGCCCGGCGGAACCTGCAAGAACGCGTTGCCGCTGGAGACGACATGCGGGCCGCGGGCAAGGATTTGCTAGAAATGTTCAACACCAACACCGATGTCACTCGCAAGCTGCGCGCCCTCTGGGCGCTGCATGTCCTCGGCGTCTCCGATAAAACGTTTTTGGAAGAGCAATTAGATCACGATAGCCAGTATGTGCGGGCGTGGGCCGTGCGGCTGTTGAGTGAGTCGGGAATCATGCCTCGTACAATCGTCAACGACCTCGCACGAATGGCGAGAGAGGATGATTCTGCTTTCGTGCGGTTACATCTGGCATCGGCACTCCAACGGTTGCCACTCGAGCAGCGCTGGAATATCGCTGAAGCACTTGTCGGACATGCGGGCGATGCCCTCGATGCGAACCTCCCGCTGATGGTTTGGTATGGCATCGAGCCGTTGGTCTGCGCCGACACGACCCGAGCGCTGGAACTGTTAAATAAGACAGAAATCCCGTTGCTTCGCCAGTTTATTGTGCGCCGAGTCATGGAACAGGACGACCGATTCGCCTCCCGCTTCAATCAGCTGGTTCTCTCTTTGTCCTCGGTGGACAACTCGCGGTTCCAGCTTGATGTACTTGAGGGAATGCGGCAGTCGCTACGTGGCCGGCGCGGTTTGATGGTCCCAGACGGCTGGCCCTTGCTGTACGAAAAACTCGCTAATAGTACAAACGCCGACGTGCGAACTGCGTCGCGGCGGATGGGAGTTCTGCTGGGAGACCAACAGGCCAAGAAGTCGTCGCTCGATATCGTCATGGACCCGGCAACCGCTGCCGAGTCTCGCCGTCGATCGCTCCAAGACCTAGTCGAGCAGAAAAACCGGGACTTACCGCCACTGCTTCACAAGTTGCTTGAAGATCCTGCCATGCGCGCAGCCGTATTGCGTGGCTTGGCGACCTATAATCATCCCGATACTCCTCGAATTGTTCTGGGACACTACGCTTCACTAAACACCGCCGAAAAACAGGACGCCATCGCCACGCTGTCCGCTCGTCCAGCTTATGCGATGGTGCTTCTCGACCGAATCGAGTCAGGCCAAATTCCTCGCGCCGATGTCTCAACGATTACCATCCGTCAATTGCAGAATATGAACAATCCTCGAGTTGCCGAGAAACTGACCAACCTATCGAAGCTCTGGGGTACGATTCGAGCTCCAACGAAAGACCGAGAAGCACTGAAAGCTAAATACAAAAGAAGATTCAACCGTGCGGAGCTTATGCTGAGTCGGGCCAACCTGTCCAACGGTCGGCTGATTTTTCAGCATGCCTGCGCCACCTGCCATACGCTGTTCGCGGAAGGCGGAAAGATCGGGCCTGATCTCACCGGCTCCGACCGTGCCAATCTCGATTATGTGCTCGATAATATTCTTGATCCCAGCGCGATGATCTCCAAGGATTTTCAACAGACCATTGTAGTGACCGACAACGGACGCATTATTTCAGGGCTTGTCGTGGAATCGAATGATGCCACGGTCATCATTCAGACACTGACCGACCAGATTATTTTGCCTCGTGATGAAATCGAAGAGATGCAGCTCACGGAGGTTTCGATGATGCCGGAAGACTTACTGAAGGAGTTAAGCGAGACGGACGTGAGTGACTTAATCGCCTATCTGGCCAGCCCGAAACAAGTACCACTACCTGTGAATAACAAATGACAACACGAGTAGCCGTTAGGGCCAGCGCATTATTAGATGTCGTATTGTAGGGCAGGTTGAAAACCTTAGGTTTTACCACAGATTCCATGGCATATTTTACAAAATATTTTGAGGTCGCGGCGGTTGCTAGCTTCGTGAAG
>JAVJHY012168065.1:6950-26526 GCA_035593235.1 Phascolosoma agassizii
GCGGGGCTCTTAGTCCGGCTTGCATAATAATTACTACTTAATTACTCAAATTACCCATTCTATTATCCACATTTTCTGGCAGTTGAACAGCCCCCAGTTATTTCGCGCAGTTTAAGTAAAGAAATGACACCGCGGTGCCACGACTGGCAAATAATTCGGCCGCGGCATAAGCCAAACCTTCGCCAGACACCTAGTCTGGGCCTTCGACGTCATCCAAATTCAAGATTTCGTTAACCAAAGCACAGCCAAACAGCCATTCCATCGCATTGGCCTTGATTCCATGTTCTGAACAAATGACAACGCTATTGCTTTCAAAAATTTGCGCGTACCGCGGCCAGCTGTTTTGATTAGGGGGATAGATCGCGCCTGCGATATTTTTGGTTTCAAAATCGCGCAACTTGCCGCCCGCGACGCCAAAACTTATTTGACCAGGGATCGGATCAAGCCCCACTAAATCTTTTGAAAGTGGATCCGCAAAAACGCGCGCGCCAAGGCCCTGAACAAATGAAACATTCGACGGATTGCACCCAAGCCCAAACCACATGCCCTCTATGGCGATATCGCGGATCTGGTTCCGCTCGGCTCCGTTTGAAAGGTGGTTGAGCGCCGCAAACCGAGCGCGCCAATTTGACCCCGGGCCAAAACGATTCCAACTTGCATTCCAAGGATACCGCGCGGAGTTATGCAAACCGTAATCCCGCCCCACCCTTTGGTCGCGATTAAGGGTTTGGCCAGACCATCTGGTAATCGCTGATACAATGTCGGCGCTCGCGTTGCGGCCCTCGGACATTGATTTCACATAGTCGAATGCCTCAAATGGCATATCGCTTTTTTTTGCGACTGGCGCGTCAAGCTGTGCGGTTGGTTTGAATGGATTAAGGGCATCAAACGCTATTTTGGCCGAAAAATTTCCATTCGCACGAAAAAGCACCGCAGCAGCCCTGACACGCACTCTGGCAATATTTGGGCTGCTTTGATCATGATCGGATGCGCTGCCTGATGCCAGTTCATTCTCAGCCCAATGCCATGCGGTATCGGCTTCGTTGATAAGAGCTTCGCCAAGGGTCGCGTCACCGCAAACTGTTTTGATCACATGCCCGAGTTTTGCAGCGGCTGTTACAAATTGATATGCTGCCCATTCTTCTTCGCTGTAAGCAAAAGCGCGTTGCAGGGGGTTCCATGAAACGGATCCCTCAACACCGTCAGACGAATATTCGACCCCGCCTATAATGCCCCCTGACGCACCTTGAGTGCGCCGCCAAAGCGAAATACCCCAAAGTGCTTCGTGAATCATGTCGGGCAGAACGGTAACGCCATCCCCCAAATCAGCAGCGTTTTTTCGCGCTTTCACTGCAGCGTCAGCAAAGGTTTTTTGGCTTTCAGGAATGTTCATATCCAGCAGCCGAATATTGCCAAACATTTCCACCATCAATGCCATTTGATAAACGACATCCATATGCTGAACTCGCCGATCCCAATCACCGGCATCGTGCCAACCGCCCCAAGCGTTTGGGTTTGGCGTGCCAATTGGTTGTGATGCTAGAAATGCTGGCGCATAAGGTTTGCGCAAAAACCCTTCGGAGGTGCGACCCAACCGGACATCGGTTTGCCAAACTGTCAAACCATCATCAGGGTGCCCATTGCGCGGGCGGGTGCGGCCCTCGCCAAACGGGGCGGTAATCGGGCAGCCTGATCGTTGATGGAAATACCAGCGCGCGGCCAGTCTTAGGGGTTCATAATATGGGCTATTTTAGATTTCAAAATCAAAAGACGCGCCAATTTGATCAACCTCTAATCGGTAATTCCCGGGCGTCTTTACTGTGGTAAAATCAGCCACATAAACGTCGCAACCGTTAAAATTCAAGTCATCAAAATGCGGGTCAGCTGCTGATTTCGCCATCTGCAAATTACCGTTTGCGACGGCTTCGCCGCTGTGATTGTCAACAAGCGCCCAGACTGTGCTTTCAGAAATATTCTGATCGGTATTGCCTGCCATCCCATTTTGATCAACGCCCAACCAAAGCCCGACATAGCCTTTTTTGGGGCCAACCTGCGCATAGCCGGTTTGGCAAATATGAACGGCTTCGGATCTTTGGGAATTTTGACGAAGACCGCTTGCTGTGATTAAGTTTTGCCCGCTAACGCCAATTGCCGCGCCTGATGGCGCGGCCTGGGCCAGGCGCAATGTCACCAGATGTCTTTTTCGATGCGTCAAGTTACTTGGCGAGAGTCTTGCAGTGCCAACCGGCAGCGTTTTGCGATAAACAGCGGCAACTGCGACCGGCGTGCCATTGACCAAAACGCACCAGAAATCTGGTGTGTCGGCAAGGCTGTGACGATGGGTCATCCCGCGATCTGGCGAAAAGGCAAGCAGGTCGCTGCCATCGATTTTACGTGGCCACTCGCGGAAAATCTGAAAGGTTGATGTGTTTTTATCACCCGAAAAATTTCCCGAAATCCCGCCAAGCCTACCCGCGCCGCCATAGCGGTTGTTTGGATCAGGCGACCAAGCCACCAAAGCGCCGGGTTGCACCACAATTGCTGGCGGAATATCAAAATCCGAGTCATAGATCATCAACTGCAACAGGTTGTCGCCAGCAAAGCCCAGTTCGATTTGTTTATCAGCGCCCCGCGCCTGCGTGTTCAGCGATTGCGCGAATGCGGTATTAGCGCAAAGCGCGGAAAACGCGACAGGGCCGGCGGTTGCAGGCACAAGTTTTGTCAGAAAATCACGTCTTGTGGGGTGGGTGATCATATTGGAACTTCGCGATCCTTGTTAAGGTTCGGCCCGCAGGCAAGGTATCCGCAACGATGTTACCAACGCAGCGGTGCTTTAGTCAATTTTCAACCGCCAAGCGACGCTATTTGCGTTTCGATATTTTTGCGACGATGATCAGCATTGCCGTTTGACGTTTGATAAATAAGACCACACAAAATCCGACCATGCCGATCATCAAAAGAACCAGTGACAACCAAATATTCCCAACATAATCAGCCGCAATCGAAAAAACCGAGAGCGTCACAGTCGCCAGAACCACCTTTTGTATCTCTGAAACAGGGAAATTCAACGCGCGGATCGATCGGCCCAGATAAATGAAAGCCCATAATCCCAAAACTGCATTGATCAGCATGGCATAGGGTGCGCCCATTGCTCCGAACAGATAGACGGCCAAAATTGAAACCAGCAAATGCACGGCTGAAAGAGTTATCAAAACATAGACTTCAATCTCGGTCTTTTTGGCGAGCATAGAACGAGCCCTGCACACCAGTTATAAAAGCTGCGATCCCAAGGATTGGCAGTTGACGCGCGACTTCAATGCGGAATGAATTGTCAAACAGGATCGTTGCGACGGTTTGGTTGGCAAAAACCATGACGGATACAACAGGCAGCGCCAGCAGTAATAAAAATGAGCAGTGACGCTCCAATGCACGGTCGGACGCGGCATGGCCATCGTTTTCGAAAGAATGAAAAATTGTGGCCGCAGAAACAGAGCTAAGCGTCGCCATTGGCATCGTAATCGTGCGAATGGCCACCGTTTGCGCCGCTGCGTAAATACCCACCATTTCGAAATTGCCGAACCATGACAGCACCGCTTGGGATATCAACACAATCACCATCGAGCCCGAAGCCGCAAAGCCAAGTGGCGCCCCAAACCGAAAGAATTTTTTCAACGCATTTGCAGTGGGTCGCGCAAGCCCTGAACGCTGAATAACCTTTGTTAGCGCCGCAACGCCCGCGATTGCCGCGCCGATTGACATGCCAAGGATCGCGCCGCTGAAACCGGTTCCGAAATAAACCAAGACAAGCGCGAAAATAAGGCCCAAGACGGGCCTAAGCACCGTTGCGAATGCAAAAACCGGACCGATGTTATAAACACGCAAACCCGCCAACCCACCTTCGTGCAAGGCGTGCGACACGCAAAATATGGCTGTTAATAAAACGGTAAGTGCAAATCGCTCGGGCAGGAAAATATAGCCAAGGCCAATGAGTGGCAGCAAAACAATTGCTATTCTAATACCCGCGCCAATGGCCATTGCGGTGGTTTTACCGTTAAATTCGGCGGCGCTTTGAAATCGGGTAATTGACATTGCAAGCCAGCCAAACAGCGCAAAGTATGCGATCGTTCCGGAAAGTATCGTGATGTTATATTTGCCAAACCCCACAGGCCCCAATGCGCGGGTCAAAACAATGAGCACAACAAGCGTTATCGCGGCGGCAAAAATTCGTGAAAGGAAAAACCAGGCCATTACGACGGCGTCTCCAAATTGCTGCTACGCTGGGTTCGTCGTATTGGCAAAGGTCTTTGTAAATGGGGCGCTTTCATACCTTTTGCTGTCTTAGCGATAACGCCAAGTTTGACCGACAAGCTGATAAAAATCATCCACGCCAGACTTTCGCGTGACAGGATGCTGCTTTCGGTTAGGTTCAAAAATATGTACATCACCAAGATTGTGAACGCAGCAACAATTGCAATTCGATGTTTTGTTACCCTTAAAACAGTTTGCGTTGATCTAAAGATTCTGACGATTGCAACGCCAAACAAAGCAACACCAAAAAATCCGATGTTCAACCAGGTTTCGATCAGGCCGTTATGCGAATAATTGGGCGTGTATTGAATAGTGATGTCGCGCGCAATTTCGACAACGCGTTTCGATTCGACATCCCAAAAAGCGGAATATCCATAACCCAGCCAAAAGTGTTCCTCAACTTTTGGCCAAACAAGCTGCCAAAGCGGCAACCGTCCTGACAATGTTGTTTTACGGCCGAAAGTTTCGATGATTTGGTCAGCCATACCGGATGCAAAAAGCACATACACAACGCCGATGACACCCAGCAAGATAACATTTAGGGCAACAAACCACAAATAGGCATGGCGTTGGAAAAGCAGCCCTGACAGCAGCGCAAACATCGTAAAAAAGCCAACGATCTGCGACGTACGCGATTGCGATGCGATCAACAAAACCAGCGCGCCCAACGCCACTACCGCAAAGAATTTGCGCAGATGACCCTTCGTGACCCCAATGGCTGAAACCGAAATCATAAGGGACATTACGCTCGCGGTGCCAAGCTCGTTCTTGTGATTAAAAATGCCGCGCCAAACGTCATCCCATGGCGGTGCGCCGCGCGCTGCTGGCACACTGATGATTGCCAAAAAACTGGCGGCAACCACAAGTGACGCCAAAAACCCCAAGGTGATTATCAAACCGCGCAGTGAAAGCATGCTGCCAAGAATGATGGCTGTCGCTGAAAGAATTATCAGCGGAAAAGCACGTTCAAGTGTGGTCACTGGATTGACGCTCCAAGCCGTTGAAATCACCGCCAGCACAACCAAGGCAGAAAGCTCAGGCATCGCAAAAACACCGCGAATTAGATGTTTGGTGTTTGTTGCAATGATCCAAATGAGAGGTATCAAAAGAACAAACTTGATCAGGCCTGCCGCACCGCCCAATCCCAAAACGATTTGGAATACATCGGTTCCCAGAAAAAACATCCAAATCACAATCATCACCTGAATGTGCTTACGAGGCTGCTCGATTTGGCCGGCATTTACCGTGAGAAAATTTTGATGGGGCACAATGGTCACCGATACAGGCTTTTGAAAAAACGAATGGCAAGACGGGGCCGCGCGACGCTGTCGGGATATAAAAATAGCCCAATGACGCCGATGGCAATCGCGCGGGCTTTTTTGCCAAATTGCAGTTCGCTGCGAACGCCCGACCAAAAGATATCAATTTGGCGCGCTCGCAAAACTTTTGGCAATCGTTTGCCAAGCCGCGATTGCAATGCGGGCCTGGCGCGGATTTTTTCCAAACAGGCAATTTTGCGCGCAAAAACTGACCCTTTGGCGCGGTAATTCGCGCCACTTGCCACTTGACGATACAACAGCACAGGTGGGCCCGGGACGATTGCAAAGTCACCTAATTCAGCCAGCCGACACCAGAATTCCCAATCTTCGCCATATGTCAATTCTGGATCATAGGCCCCAATTTTGAGCGCCACCCGCCGCCGCACCGCCAGCGCGCCGCCATTCACGACAAAATTTTTGCTGAGCAGTTGCGACAGGTGATTGGTCCCGTTTACGATTTTGCGGTTGTCTTGACCTGGCAGGGATTTTCCGACTTCATCAATACGCATTATGCCGCCCAGCGCGGCGTTGGCATTGGTCGCGTTCAAAACCCCAATAAATTGCGCCAAAGCATCGGGTTGCAAAAGATCATCTGCGTCCAGAAATACAACGTATTCGCCAGATGCTTGTTCCAAACCGATATTTCGTGCCGCGCTAACCCCTTGCTGCTCGCCGGAAATCAAACGCAAGCGTAATTCGCCCGCCATAAAAGATTGCACAACACTGACGGTCGCATCTGTCGACCCGTCATTGATAACGAGCACGTCGAAATTCTTAAAAGTCTGCGCGCGTAGACTGTCCAGCGTTTCAGCAATAAACACAGCCGCGTTTCGCGCTGGGATAATGATGGAAAACATCGGCGGACTGGCTGGCGGCATCATATTAATTTTCCACCTTTCGATCACGCAGAACCGCCGCTAGGCTATATTCAGCAAAATGAATGTTCATAAGCCCTGTTAGCATGCCGTAGCCGCGGCAAATATCCATCAAACCTTTGAAAAATCGTGGTTTTGACAAAAGCAAAATCCCCAAGGTCAGCAACAGCCCCTTGGCGATAAGCCCAATGCCTTTTGCCAAACGTCGCACCCGCCCCTGTTTCCGAAGGTTTGCGATGCGCCCCAAGGTATTGCCGGTTCGGTAGGCACGCCGAAGAATCCAGTTTAAGGTCATGCGACCTACGGGAACAGTGTCGTAAACCACCGCATGTGTTGACGCCCTTATGACACCGCCAGCACCCTGCAATCGGTTGAACAACTCTTGGTCCTCGCCGCCCGAATTATTAAAACCGAGATCAAAGCGTAGCGCATTTCGCTGCAAAAATTTGGCGCAAACCAATGCATTATTTGTTGCAGCAAAAACCAATTGTTTGCCCTCAGGAAAAGGGCCGGTTTGAAAGACTTGCAGGTCTTCTATCCAACATGGCGGCGATTTTTCGAAACGAGGAAAAACAGGGCCATAAACGACCGTCGCGCCTGTGTTGTTTTTTGTCAGCAACATGGCCTCTAACCAGCCCGGCGAAACGGTTTCGTCATCATCAAGAAACGCAATGAGATCTGCGGCCTTTGGCGCTTCGTCCAAAGTTTTATTTCGGGCCGAGACGATGCCGCGATCCGGTTCCATAACGTAAATGGTCGGCCATCGGCTTAGCATCGATATATCGCCAAGGGTGTGCGATGCTGGGGATTCTGGGCAGTTATCAGCGATCACAAGCGTGACGTAGGGCTGGAATTTCTCAAAGGTCATGGCGTCCAGACTTTTGATCAAGGCACGCAGCCCGTCGGGTCTGCGATATGTCGCGATGCATATGGCGACATGTGGCGCTTTGGCCAGTTCTGCCTTATCGGAACTATTGTTCATAACCAGCTGACTTTAGGGTTTGGCTGGCAATGCGTGAAAATCGCCGCTTGCGGCTTTCGCTCCACTTGATCCAACGGTTTACAGGGTTGAAATGCTTTGGCTTTTCCATAGGCTGCCAGCGCTGGTCATCAGCGGCATTGGACCGCGAAGACCCGCGAATGGGCATGGCTTCCATTTTTTCGAAATCATAGTTTTCCGCATTTAGCCCGATATGCCGCAAAATTCCTCTAATTGTGGCAGTTGGTTCAGCAACAGCTTCTTCATAACGCACGACCATGACATCAGGATGCGCAGCCGGGCCACCGGTGTCATAGCCTAAAATTGCCTCGGCACTTAGTTGCCACTCCTTTGAAAGTTGTCCAAAAGTTTTGCGCGAAAAGGACCAGCGCGAAAAGGTTTTTAGGGAGGAATCGACAACGTCACGCCCATCTCTTAGGCACAAAATTATTTTTGCATCGGGAAATATATGTGGCGCAATCGAAAGATTTTGCACATGGGGGCTTTTGTGCATGACGTGCTTCTTTCCTGCTTCTAGCTGGTGTTCACGCAGCCAAGCGCCAGCGATAAAAGCGAGTGCATCCCAGCGACTGGTGACTTCGGCGTTTCTTGGAAAAAGTGTGACAAATTCATCCATAAAGCTCGTGGCACTACGCGCGGCGTGCAGCAAAGGAAATTCCCAAATGCGGCCTGGATCTGGGCAGACATCGGGGTGCAGCGCCAAAAGGTCATGAATAAAATTCGTGCCCGAGCGCGGCATAACCCCTAGAATCAAAATAGGTGCCGGCCCATCGCCACGCGCACGTTTGGCTAGGCCCTTTATCCGTTCAGCCTCAGCAGGATCGATTTTAGGGGCGAAGTCATCAGCGCATAAATACTGCAATCCCAAAACCCGTTTGGTCAGGCGATAAATGTCAGAGGGCCGCGATAATTTAAGGACATGGGCGTAGTTACTGGGCACTGCCAGCCTCCCCCATGTGGCACATATTGCCGCCAAGCCATGCGGCGCGCAAGGGCACGTCACGCAACCAAGGCGTTGCAGATTTTTGCACAGTTTTTCCCAAAAAACAATTTTTTGTAATTGGTTCCAATTTGCGAACTCCTTTCGCAGCATTTTGCGCTACGGAACATGATTGCCGGCACAACGGGGTTTTGCTTATTCCTTCTTTAACCATCCCATTTTGAAGTAATCTCTTGATAGAACGAGCCATAATGCGTGGGGGATCGTAACCATGTAGCGTTTAATCAAATATCGTGGCCCGGTTGCTAAACGGTGCATCCATTCAAGTCCGGCGGATTGCATCCAAATGGGCGCGCGCGCGTAATCGCCGGTGATGAAATGAAAGCAACCCCCGCATGTGACGATCCAACCGCAATCCAGTTTAGCCTGGTTGTCTATGGCAAAAATTTGCTCCTTGGGCTTGCCAAGACCAACCCATAAAACATCGGTTTTGCAGGTGTTGATGTCGGCAAGAACCTCGGCTTCTTCGTCGTCAGAATAGTACCCGTTATGGCGTCCGCATATCACCAAGTCTGGAAACAATTCCTGCAATTTTTCAGCGCTTTTGCGGTTAATGTCTTCGGAGCCGCCCAACAAATAAAACCGCAACCCGCTGTCAGCGGCAGCTTTCGCAGCGGAATGGATCAGGTCAGTCGTTGCGGTGCGTTCGGGAATTGACGGACCGCGTTTCAGTTTTGACAACCAAACAATGAATTGCCCGTCAGCATGAACCAAATTGGCTTGATTAAGCGCATCCGCAAACGCTGGATTGCTTGCTTGCATCGAAATTGCTTGTCCGTTGCAGTCCATCACCGTGACAGGTTCAGAAATTTCGCCCGTGCGCCTTTGCTTGCAATCACGAACCATTTGCGAAACCAAATCGGCATCTGAAACGACGGCCACCTGAACACCGGCAATTAATATGTGTTCGACATACTTACTCATTACTTGGGTCATCAACTACTTCCACTAATCAAAAAAGTATAATGTACAATAGAAACTGTAAAAATCCAAGGTAATTGGGAAGATCAACCCTCGCCTAAGTTGTTTTGGCGCAAAAATCATGATATTGTAGCGCTGATTTCATTTTGTGGTTTGTTTTTTCAGAGTGCTGTCATTGTAAATATTTTTTAGGAACGAGTATGCAACTGAAAAACTTCAGATCGCTGGATGCCGAAATTCTCGGCCATGATAATGACCCAACCATTGGTGAGAATGAGATGCTCCTTTTGGGCAATCTCGTTCGTGCGCTCACGCGGGCATCGCGATGGATTTTTCTTGCCGCTTTGGTTGGCGGCGTCTTGGCCTATTTTGCGACTTTTCTTACACCCGTTAAATATACATCAGAAGCGCAAGTAATGATAAACACCCGCGTTTCTGTTGACACTGTTTACACACCCGTTGTGTCCGACCTGCCTACGTCAACAACGGTTTTGGAAAGCGAGCTAGAGGTATTACGATCATATGATTTGATCGAACGGATCGTTGATCAACTTAACCTGCAAGATGACCCGGAATTTCAGGATGACGCTGAGCTTGGCTTTTCTTTGTCACCGGCCGCGTTGATCGGCGCCGTTAAATCCGGCTTAAAATCTGTTTTCATTGATGCCGAACCGACCGCTGGTGGAATCGGTGAGAATTCCAAAAGGGAAATGACGATTGATCGTGTTGCCAGTCAACGATCCGTTGAACAAGTTGGCAATGTCTCGGCTGTTTATGTCATAAGATTTACGTCCATTGACCGTGACAAAGCCGCCGCGCTGGCGAATGCGCTGGCTGCTGAGTATTTGAATGTGCAAACCGAAGCCAAACTCAGGAGCCTGGAATTGTCGCAAGGTTGGCTGTCGACGCGCACCCAGGAAATACAACAGGAGCTATCCGACCTTGGCGTTCAGCTAGAACAGCACTTTCTCGACGCGCCCTATTCATCCGAAGAAATCCAACTGATCAAAGTTAGGCGCGTTTCCGCAGAACGCAGAATGCAAGAATATCAAGAAAGCATTTCTGCCCTGAATGCCACGTTGCAAGTTTTGGAAAGCCAAGGCGCATCACAAGCTGAGTTGTTATTTGCTGCAGAATCGATCCCCAATCCATCGGCTGGGCTGGAAGCGGCCATCGCTGCCGCCAAATCTGATTACCCAGGTGCGGATGACATTTTAAAAGACGCGCTGGCAGCGAATTATCAAAGCCTGACCACACAGCGTGATCGCTTAACCGAAGACATTGAAAACTTTCAGCCAGAGCTTGATTTGTTGCGCACCAACCTCGCTGAACAGGCCAAATGGGATTCAGAAACCCACCGCATTGAAAATGGCATTCTGGTCTTAGAAGCCATTTACCAAGATTTCCTGACGCAGCTAAGCCGACGCACACAACAGGGGCAGTATCTTGATGCTGACGCGCGCATTATTTCTTATGCACGCCCGCCCCTTGATCCATCAGAACCAGGGCGTGCCCAAGCCGCGATTGCCGGTGCAATAATTTTGGCATTGGTCGCCGTTGGCCTTACAATTCTACGAGAGCTGAAACAAAGCCGCCTGCGAACAGCGCAAGAAATTACTGCAATTACAGGCCTGCGCGTCTTGGGCATTATTCCTGAATCAAAGTCGAACGAGTCTATCCACGAAACTTTCCTTTCCCATACCAACAACATGGAACAAAAACTGACACGGTTCACCCGCAAAATTCATTCAAGCCTTAGCTTTGAGCTAAACAGACTACATGATGGTCTTGCTCCAAAAGGCCGAACCGAAATCGGTAAGGAAATTGACCGGCAAAACCAAAGCCGGATTATCGCCGGAACCTCAACAGTCGTAAATGAGGGGCAATCAACGGCGATGCTGTTTTTGGCAAATGCTTTTGCCAATGCAGGAGAGCGCGTTTTGCTGATCGACTGCGATTTTTGGAACTCGCCTTACACAAATCTTGAACCCTGGGGCAATCATTACTTTGGCAAATTTTTGGCGGAACCCCAGCTCACAGACAGTTGTATTGTGGAAATTGGCGATTCCGGACTGCATTTTTTGCCTTCAGCGCAGTATGACGACAATACCTCTGCGCTGCTGGGCACGCCGGAATTTGCCCGGCTTTTGGATTATCTTGCGACGAAATATGATCGGATATTACTTGATACGCCGCCGCTTTTGTCGATGATTGACAGTGCACCAATTTGCAAACAGGCGGATGAGGTCATTTTATTTGTGCGCTGGCATTCAACGTCGCGTAGCGCGGTCAAAAGTGCGCTTCAATTATTGCATGATACCGGGGTAACACCCTTGGCAGCGGTGGCCACGCGAATGAATCTTCGACGGGCCCGTAGGTTCGGCGACAATTCTTTGCTCCATATGAACAAAAGCCACCTTCCCCAGTAGCGGTTTGTTTTCCAATTGGTATGCAACTTCTTTAAGTTGATCGTGGCCGTTCGGTTTTTTAGTTTTGAATACCGTTACTTACTTAAAAGCCCCGCCAAAATTTTTATTGCAGCTTGGGTAAATCGGCCAGGCCCAATTTGGAATGCACGTATGACTGGTATGTCGGGGCAGTATATTAATTAGCTTTCAACCAGTAAATGTGGCATCCTATACTCTGGTTGTAGCACTGATTCTGTATGATTACTTTATTTTGGTCTGCCTCTGTTTGTTATTTGTAGTTTTTAATTAGTATTTTTTTGCCCTCGGAGGCTAGTATGCCTGATGAATCAAGGCCCCAAGAGTTTCCCACAAAAATCAGCTCTGGCAATCGCACATCTGATGCCCACAGGTTTCATTTTTACCGGGATTTTTTTAAGCGCGCGCTTGATATTTTTTTGGTTTTGCTTTCCGTCCCAGCGATTTTGCCCATCGTCTTGCTGCTTGCAATCTTGATCAAACGAGATGGCGGAAGCGCTTTCTATTTTCAGGCCCGCTTGGGGCGTAATGGAAAAACCTTTCGAATGTTTAAGCTGCGCAGCATGGTTGTTGATGCCGACGCAAAGCTTGAAGAATACTTGATTGCCAACCCTTGCGCCCGTCAAGAATGGGACCTTACGCAAAAATTGAAAAATGATCCGCGAACAACGCGCCTTGGAAAAATGATTAGACAACTGTCGCTGGATGAGCTGCCCCAACTATGGAACGTATTTATCGGCGACATGAGCCTTGTCGGCCCAAGACCGATGATGGTTGAACAACGTGATCTTTACCCAGGTAAGGCGTATTACACGATGCGGCCTGGGCTAACGGGGCTTTGGCAAATTTCGGATCGAAACGAAACTTCCTTTGCCGCCCGCGCAAAGTTTGACGACAAATATTGCCGTTCGCTCTCACTTGCTACTGATGTTTCGATCATTTACGCGACCTTTGGCGTTGTGCTCCGTGGAACGGGGTATTAGGCGCTAATCCGCGCAGAAAACGCGCTTTTTTTCGATTTCACTTGTGCCATAGGCGGTTGCTGTCCCAAATCCGCCACTATTGAGAGAAAACACGCTTACGATCGGCGGCGGCGGTTGCTTTGCGGCCTGGAAAATGCTTACCGTCAATAAAGATTTCACAATTTGGCCTTAATGTTCAAATACATTGTAAATAGTTGAAGAAAAACCGGCGTTTTTTCATGACAGGAGCATGTATAGATGAATATCAATCCTCCAAAAAGTGACGTGCAAATGCGGCCTTCGGCTATGCTCATCGTCAGTTTGGTTATTGGTGCGCTGGTAACGCTTACCGTTTTTGTGACGGCGCTATTCTTTGGTCTATCAATCTTTAAGTCAATTGTTGCGGCGCTTTTGCTGTCAAGCCCGCTGACTTTTATGTGCATTTTAGCCGTAAGTTTTTTCCTAAACAGGCAAAAAATCGATCTGGTTGCCAATTCTGCAGGGCATCTGGACTGACGTTAACCGCCTTTCAATGGCGCGCTGCATTCCATTTCTTTAATAACAACGAATGACACCAAAGCGTGTTATTCTGAACGCCAAATCTCTTGCGCTAATTCCACGTTTTGGCGAAAAACGCGCGACAAAACGTCAAAATTATCATTCAAAAAATTACTGGGTTTATCGGACAATAAAGACACCCCAAAACCGGCTGTGTTGTCTTTCAGGTCAAACCCCATCGCATCCAAAACTGTCGGGAAAACGTCAATCATCGTGCCGGGTTTGGCATTGATTTCTTGCGGCATACCTGCCCCCAAAATGAAAAATGTATTGCGGCGTTCATAGTCATTTAAGGCGTCTGATGCGTCAACAAACGGATGCGCAAGGTGGTCACTTAGTATCACAATCATCGTTTTTTCACGGTCAACGCTGTCTTGTATATCTAGCAAAAAGCGCTCTGTCAGGGCAGCGGTGCATTCGACAGACCTAAGGATATTACTGGTTTCAGCGGCTTCGCCTGCTTTAAGGCAAGGCTTGGCAATATGACCGGTTGGGCCATGCGGGCCAGACGTTCTGATGAAATATGCATAAGGCGCGTTTCCTGATTCAAATTCGTCAATCCGCAAGCGTGCTGCGTTATACATATTGGCGTCACTGACGCCCCAGTGCCAGTCGTCTTGATCGCGGCCCTCAACATTTTTTAGGATCGCGTAATCGACGAAATTACCGCCCGCATGGGTGTGAACAAAAGCGTTCATTCCGGCAAATGCGCCATCATTCCCGGCCAGAAATTCGACGTCATATCCATGTTCCATCAAAAGATCTGGCAAGCATCGTTGCATTGGCATAAACGCAAGCCCTTCGCTGGCGCGGTTGTGTTGAAAAAACCCGCGTGGCACCAATGGAATCCCGCACTGCGTGGCAACTACACCGGCCATCGTCCATTCGGTTAAGGGCAGTTGGCTGATGTTGTTAAAAGAGGTTGATGGGGCCGAAATTCGTGCAATCGGATCATAAACGCTGCCGAAAGTATCAGCGTGGCGAAAGGTTCGCTCCATGCCCTCAAGGTAAATAACCAAAAGATTTGGTGGGGTTTCCGGGGTATTTGACAGGATGGGTTCCATCAATTCGGGCAGTTCATAGCCCGCGATTTTGCTGTCAAAAACCGATTCAAAATAATATCGATTTGCAGGACTGGCCCACAACAGCAACAGCGTTGCAAATACCAGAGAAATTGATTGAAACGGCAATTTACATAGTAAAACAAAAAGAGCGTGAATCATGATTATCACGATCACCGCTCCACAAATCGTTGCCAAAATCATGCTAAGAGGCGCATTCGATCCGACACCCTCTTGCATGTGGTAAAGCGCGGCGTGGATCTCAAATTCGCCAAAATGGATGCGCAATGCACCCCACGGCAATAACCAAAGCGCAGCTGCCCAAAAAGCCCATTTTGCCAAACGCATTGGCGCGGGTCTGGATTTTGCCCGTCGGTTGCCAACCAAAAAAAGGCCGTAAAACAGCACGACAACCGGCGTGCCGATGAACAAGTATTCGGCTAATGCGCCTGTTTCATCTTCAAACGCCAACAGGCATAATGCGATGGCTAGGCCAAAGAATATCCATTTAATCATCGCGACATCCCAATTTATTTTGACAGCGCTGATGGGCCATAATGGGGCAAGAGTCCACAAGGTTTTGAAAAGCCTTAATATCGACCAAGCCTTAAACCGCAACGATTTTTTGATGCTGCTCCCCAAGTCCTGCAACGCCAAGCGACACCTCATCGCCTGGTTTCAAATAAACCGGCGGTTTTTGCCCCATGCCAACGCCGGGCGGTGTGCCTGTTGAAATGACATCGCCGGGATGCAATGTCATAAATTGCGATAGATGTGCGATGACTGTGGCCACGCCGAAATGCATGGTTTTGGTTGATCCGTCTTGCATGCGCTGGCCATTCACGTCCAAAAACATCGCCAGATTCTGCGGGTCAGGGATTTCGTCGCGCGTGACCAACCATGGGCCAATCGGGCCAAAAGTGTCATGCGATTTGCCTTTGGTCCATTGGCCAGAGCGGCGGGTTTGGAAGTCGCGTTCCGAGACGTCATTAGCGGTGCAATATCCAGCCACATAATCTAGTGCGTCGGCTTCGCTAACATATTTTGCTTTTTTGCCAATCACAAAAGCCAATTCGACTTCCCAATCCAGGCGTTCAGACCCGCGCGGCATTTCTATGTTGTCATTGGGACCGCATATTGCTGACGTTGCTTTGGCGAAAATGATCGGCTCAACCGGCAATTCAGCACCCGCCTCAGCGGCGTGATCAGCGTAGTTTAGGCCGATGCAAATGAATTTGCCGACATCTGCGACACAGGCACCAATGCGCGGCGCGCCGGCCACAATTGGCAATTCATCCAGATTGATCGCACGGATTTTTTCAAGCGAAGCATCCGACAGCATGTCGCCCCCCAGATCAGGAATACGGCCTGAAAGATCGCGTATCTGGCCTTTAGGGTCCAGAATCCCGGGTTTTTCTTGACCCATCGGGCCATAGCGCAAAAGCTTCATTTTATTGCCTTTATTGATGCACAGCCGCGCGATGCCTTGCCGCACAACCATTTTTTGGGTTTATAAAATTTTGCGGCAAAAATCTTGAAAATGCAACGCAGAACCTGTTCCCCTAATTTGTTAATATTAAATTGATCATTACGTTCAGTCAATATTGAACAAATCAATTGACACATCAAAAATAATTGGTGTAATGACGCTCAACTTTGGCCGCATTCCGTTTGGCTAATTCCTAAAAAGGATCTGGATAATGACATTGACCACACCACCATGTCGCAGCTTTGGCATCGCGATTTTGCTTTCGACGGTTTTCGCAAATGTTGCATCAGCTGAAGACGCGGCGCCCTTTGTTGCGCAGGAACCGACGGTTGCATCGGTCACCGTTGCTTATGTAACGCCCAACGATATGCTTGGTCAGGTTTCGGTTTCGGGCACTTTGGTCCCGCGCGAAGAAATCTTGATTTTTCCACAGGTGAGCGGATCAACAATCAATGTTTTGTCGGCTGATATGGGCGACTATGTTACCGCGGGTGACGTTCTGGCAACGCTGGATGACATCACATTGCGGGCCCAATTTGCCCAATCTCAGGCTGAATTCGCCCGCGCTGAAGCCTCATTAAGCCAAGCGCAAAGCCAGATTCCGTCAGCCGAGGCCAATGCCATTCAGGCCGCCGCAGCACTGCAACGCGCTGAAACATTGCGCCAAAGCGGTGCGGGCACGCAAATATCCTTGGACCAAGCCATCGCAGCAGATCAATCCGCCAGCGCGGCCGTCATTTCTGCCAAAAGCGGATTGCGTGTGGCAATGGCGCAGTTGCAAACAGCGCAGGCACAGCTTGATATCGCTGCACTAAATCTTGATCGCTCAACCCTGCGCGCGCCGGTTGATGGGCTGATTTCAGCCCGTAACGGTCAATTGGGGGCGATAGCTGCGTCAGGTGGTGAGCCAATTTTCCGCTTGATCCGCGACGGTTTGATAGAAATTGAGGCCGAAGTGATCGAAACCGCATTGGGCGACATCGTTGTGGGCGATACTGCGCAGTTAAACATTGCGGGTATCGGCTTGGTAGACGGCGTCGTGCGGCGCATTTCACCTACGGTTGATCCGCGCAATCGTTTGGGCAATATCCGGATTGAGATTTCGGCAGCACCAGGCCTTCGCTCCGGCCTTTTTGCCAGCGGCAATATCACAACCGAGGAACGCAATTCTTTGACCGTGCCGACAACGGCCGTTTTGACCGATATCGACGGCACATATGTTCTGGCAGTGCGTGGCAATATTTTGGAAAAACGCTATGTGATTGCCGGTTTGATTTGGGAAGGCCGTCGCGAAATTGTTGATGGGTTGACACAAAATGATGTCGTCGTCGCCCGCGCCGGCGCGTTTTTTGGCAATGGGGATGAGATCAACCCGATCTTCCCTGAAACCAACACAGCAAAAGGCGAATAGACATGAACCTTTCTTTGTGGGCCATTCGTAAGCCCGTTCCTTCGCTTGCGCTGTTCTTGGCGCTGATGATCGTCGGCATGGTCAGTTTTGGCCGCCTGCCGGTAACACAATTCCCCAATATCGACATTCCAATTGTGACTGTCGGTGTCGGCCTGCCAGGTGCTGCCCCGTCGGAAATCGCCAACCAAATCGTGAAACCGATTGAAAGCGCCGTTTCTGATGTAACGGGTGTAAATCACGTTACAGCGACTGCGACTGATGGCTATGCCAGCATTGTTATTGAATTCGATCTTGAGGTCGACACAGACCGCGCCCTTAACGACATCAAAGATGCCATAGCGGGCGCGCGCGGCGATTTACCAGACAGTGTCACCGAACCAAATGTTCAGCGCCTTGATGTGACGGGCGCGCCTATTCTGACATATGCGGTGTCTGACCCCACACGCTCTATTGAGGAACTGTCGTATTTTGTTGATGAAATTGCTGCCAGAGAACTGACCAGCGCAAACGGCATTGGCAAAGTAGAACGCATCGGCGGCGCCGAGCAAGCGATTGAGGTCGAATTGGACCCTGATCGCTTGCTTGCGCTGGGGTTAACCGCGTCGGACGTCAACAACCAGCTGCGCCAGAACAACATCGATCTGGGCGGCGGTTCGGGCGATTTGGCTGGGCAAGAATTTTCAATCCGTGCGCTTGGCAGTGCGTCCAGCATCGAAGAATTGGCTGCAACCCCGATCAAATTGGCGGGCGGCGGTGCTGTGCGTCTTGATGATCTCGGGACGGTTTTCGACGGCGCGCAAGACCCGGCGTCTTTTGCGATGTTCAACGGCCAGCCCGTTGTGGCCTTTGGCGTTTTTCGCGCCACGGGTGCCAGCGATTTGACCGCAGGCGATAACGCCAAAAGCCGCATTTCGGACATGACTGCGGTTTATCCAAACGTCACATTTTCGCTGATCGATGACGCGACGACCTATACCAATGCCAACTACCATTCAGCGATGGAAACATTGTATGAGGGCGCGGCCCTTGCGGTGATTGTGGTGTTCCTGTTCTTGAAAAACTGGCGTGCGACAATCATTACGGCCGTCGCCCTGCCCCTGTCGATCATCCCGACTTTTATCGTGATGAATTATTTGGGTTTTTCGCTGAACACGGTTTCATTGCTGGGCATTACCCTTGTGACAGGGATTTTGGTGGACGACGCCATTGTTGAGATTGAAAACATCGTCCGACATATTCACATGGGTAAACCGGCCTATGAGGCCTCGGAAGAAGGCGCGAGCGAAATCGGCACAACCGTTATTGCGATTAGTTTTACAATCATCGCGGTGTTCTTGCCGGTTAGCTTTATGTCCGGCATTGCGGGGCAATATTTCAAACAATTTGGCCTGACAGTTGCGGTGGCGGTGTTCTTTTCCTTGATGGTGGCGCAGTTGATTACGCCGCTAATGTCTGCGTATTTCCTGCGTGACGGCATCGCCCCTGAGGAAGAAAAAGACGGCTTTATCATGCGCCTTTATATGCGTTTGCTGGCTTGGACATTGCGCCATCGTTTCATCACTTTGGTGATTGGTGTGGCGATCTTTATCGGCTCGATTTTCTCGGCGACTTTGTTGCCAACTGAATTTGTGCCGCCGTCCGATACGGGCCGCGCCAGTGTTTCGATAGAGTTGCCGCCCGGGTCATTGATGGATGAAACACGTGAAGTTTCGCGTGACGTCACAGAAATCATCCGCACAATCCCCGAAGTGCAGACCGTTTTTGTAGACGGGCAAGCCGCGAATGCTTCGATCAGAATTGGTTTTGGGTCCAAAACCCTGCGCGAGCGTTCATCATTTGAGATCATCGATGAATTGGATGTGTTGCTGGCCAATGTGCCGGACGTGCGCCTGTTTGTTTTGTCAGAAAACGGGACGCGCGATCTGTCAATCAGCGTGCTTGGCGATGATGAGGCGGCAGCGGCAGCGGCGTCACAAGCTTTGGCTGATGCCATGAACGCCTTGCCTGAAATAATCGGCGCGGCGTCGCAGGCCTCTTTGGTGCGGCCGGAAATTCAGATCACGTTGAAACCTGAATTGGCAGCTGAAATGGGCGTTTCTTCGGCGGCGCTGGCAACAACTGTGCGCATTGCCACAATCGGTGATTCCGGCAGCAATGTTGCGAAATACAACGCGGGAGATCGCCAAATTCCGATAATCGTGCGGATGGAACGCGACGTGCGCGAAGAC
>JAVJHY012169142.1:0-26514 GCA_035593235.1 Phascolosoma agassizii
TCAGCACGAGAATTCGGAGTTTGAGGACCCTCGAAGACACGTTTTGGGGAGCGACGAGACGATCGAGGCTCGCGAATGAGGTTTGAAACCGCTTGGAGACTGGTGGGAAGGGGCGGGCGGCGCACGCGAGCCGGCGCGCCACGCACGCACCTAGGGCGGTTCGCTCTTCGGCGCACGCGAGCCGGCGCGCCACGCACGCACCTAGGGCGGTTCGCTCTTCGGCTTGGTGCGCCACGCACGCACCTAGGGCGGTTCGCTCTTCGGCTTGGTGCGGCTCGCTCTTCGGCTTGGTGCGGAGCGGCGTTCGGTGGTGTGAGCGTCAGGGAGGACCGGCGTCCGAAGTCGGCGCGCCGTGTAGCTCGAACCCAGCCTCTTGCATGAACGTCCGTTTTCTCGGGCTTCTTTGACGGCACGTTTTCCACAACGTTGAATGGTAGATAGAGGCCCCTCTGTACTTTTCAAGCCCGCGGAACCGAGGGACGTGTAGCTTGAGTGCTGTGATCGAGGGTTACCGCGAGGCGGCACCACCGAAACCCAGAACGGTGTTCTCCTGTAAGTTCTCGCGCAATCGTCGTGCGGTGTTGACGGTTCCTATGTCGTTCGGCCTCTGGGTAGCGTTCATGCTCGCTGGCGGTGGTCGGACGGTGCAGGTGTCTTGTGTCGATACGGACTGCATCGCTCGGACGGGGTATCTCTGGTTAGGGGTCGAGGAGGCTCGATTCACCGTCGGTGATGTTCGCGACGCGAACGAAAGCTCGTCAGCTGAGCAGTCTCGGCTTCGCCTGTACCACCACGACGGTTCCGAGATTCCTCTTCGCCTGGATGCCTTTCATGGCTCGCGTTCGCATCGAGCGCTTCTGAGGCACCTGGCCGAGCCGGTGGGGGAGTTATCCGTCGTGGCTACTCCAAGCAATCTGTTTTGGTTCTACTTCATGATGGGTGTGCTCGTTCTCGCAGCGATGATCCGTAGCGTGCTTCGCACGCCTTTGTCCCTCGAGCTCGCCGTCGCTCCGTTGGGGATCGAGGTCACCGAACGATGGCTGTGGCGTCGTCGAAGACGCCGGATGGCACTCGATCATCCCACGGAGATTCGGGTCCTCGAGCAACCCACCCAGCACTCATGGTTGGGCGGAGACGTTGATGCTGCCGTGATTGAGGTCGTCGACGCGGACGGTCGAACTCGGCCGATCACGGACGAGTTGTATCCTCACGCGGCGATTGAGCGGGCAGCCGAAGCGCTGCGTGGGGCACTCGACCTCAACGATGCGAAGACGACTGAGTGAGGAGCCGTTCGGCGCAAATCGCACGAACCCAACGTACAGCCCGAACCCACCCTCACTTTTGCGGCGGCGTCAGCTCTCAGCGGCAGCGATCTGCATGCAGGGGCTTGCGTCCCCGCTCGCTTTCCGAAGCTACCAGTTGTGGAGCAACCACACTTCGCCGACGCGGCGGAACGCCATCGAACCGATGTCGACGCCTCCGGCGGAGGTGATCTCGAGGGTGGCTTCGTTCGCTTCGTTCGAGCGTTCGACGATCTGATGCTCGGCGTCGAAAGGTGCCATCTGCGCCCAAAATCTTCGAGGTTCTCGCTCGCCATCGCCGCACCGTTCTCGCCGCGTGCGATGGCGTCCTCATGAAAGCACTCGTTCCATGCAGCCAGGTCGCGCGAGCGCACCGCAGCAACGAGCGAGCGGAACGTTGCAGAGGGCGTCGATCGATCGACGGTTGGCGCTGCGGGGTCCGACGCCGGTTGGGCCTCGCCCCAGGTGATGAACGACGCCAGCTTTGCGTCCTGTCGCACGCGCTCACATGAAACCTCGGTTCGCCCCCTGGTTGCACTGCACGTCTGCGTCAACGTGTCGACCGAATAGACGATGTCCGATGTGGCCTGCTTGTTGATGCCGACCTCCACGTAGCGAATGAGCATGTGGTGGATCGCACTGCCGTCCCGCAACAGGAGGTGATCCACGCCGTCGACTTGCCACTCCTCGAGAATCTCGCCTTGCTGGGCGAGACCGCTACGAGCCGTGTCGATCAACTCCTGCCGCGAGGGTCCGCCACAGGCCTGCAGCACGACGAGTGCCGCAAAGACCCATGTCTCGCGTGTTAGGCATGCGTCGGACTCTATCGCCTTGCGAGCGAGAAACGCACCAAACTCGACAGACCCACGGGACGACGGCTTGGACGCGATCAGCCTTCGAGCTCTTCGACATCTGCGAGGTCCTTGAGTCGTCCAGATGCACGTTTGTTCGCGAGCAGGCTGGAGCGGCCAATGAACTGAACCGAAACGTCATCGAGCGCGCCGGTGACACGTTCTGCCCAGGCCTCATCGAATGCGACGCCCGAGATGCCGCTGAGGATGTCGATGCGATTTGGCGGATTGCCAAGCTGAACGACGGTGCCCGGCGTCGTCAGCTCCTGCACCGATACAGCAATGTTTGGAAAGCCAAAACGATGGAGGGTTTTGAGAACGCGCTCCGCGTTGGCTTTCGTTGGACGTACGAAGATGTCGAGGTCACCCGTGTAGCGTGGGTACCCGTGGAAGGCTACCGCGTGGCCGCCGACGACCAGGTACTCAACTGAGTTCGAGTCGAGTAACGCGATAAACTCTTTCAAATCGCTGTGCAGCTTCACCGAGCGACTCCCTGTGTCGGGCGATCAAGTCGAGCAGAATGTCCAGGCGCTGAGTCGGCGTGAGGCTCGCATACCACTCGCGGTCGGCTCGTCGTGCGCTCTCGAAGTCGGTGAAGACGACGGCATCCATCGATACCAGCGTAACAGCTTGCGCTCGATCAGCGGCTGCTTTGTGCGAGCCGTGGGGAGACGAGAACTTGGTAGAACCCGGTCTCGTCGGCGCGCGTTCGGCCCAGCTCGACGAAACGTTCGGTGCCTTCGCGGCGTCCCAACACGGTGACTTCGGCGTCGCTGATCACCGCGCCGGAGGCCGTTCGAACCGAGCCGCGAACGCGTACCGGAGGTTCGATCTCGAAGGGATTGGCGAGCGTGGCGAGCGAGCCGACAGTGTAGTTGGGCATCACGCGCCAGCCATAACTCGTATCCGCGTTGGGCTTTACGAAGACGTCGTAGACGCCGATGTCCAGCCGAAGATCGAACTGGGCCAAGTCGTCCGACGACTCCTCGCTCGATCGGTTGTAGATGGCCGCGTGGGGCAGCTCGTCGCCATCCAGAATGCCGAGTGTGATGGCGTTGATCTGGACGCCAGGGAAGGGTTCGCCGTTGGCCGTGCGGATCGTTCCGCCCAGGCGTGCGCGGGCGGGTGCCACGAAGCGTTGCCCGCTCACCACCGGTTCGCCCGTCATCGGAGGCGTGATGCGCAGTTCGTCCGCGATCACGGCGTTCTCCCCCGCGTTGGGCGAAATGACGATTTCATAGGTCCCTGCCAGGAGCCTGACCTCGAAGCTTCCCGCCACGGTCGAGGTGGTGGTGCGGTAGCTGCCGAGTAGCATCACGCTCTCATCGAAGACATCGTTCGATACGAATGTGAGCGTCGCGGCGTCAATGCCTTCCCCGCTCTCATCTTCGAGCAAGCCCTTGTATGTGACCGTCTCGGGTTGAGGCACACGGATGCGAGCTTCGCCGGCAGGCAAGAGTGCGGGGTCGATCGAAACCGTAGGAAAGAGTTCGCGATCTTCTCCGCCGCTCACGCGAAGCAGATAGTCGGTCGCGTCGGGTGAGGTGACGATCCTGAAAGCGCCCTCAGCATCCGTGAGGGCAGTTGATGAAACGACCCGGCCCGTGTCGATATCGATGGCGCGGACTTGGAGGCCTTGTTGTGGCATTTCCTCGGCGTCGACGACCACGCCGTTGAGAGCGCATGCATTGCTTCCGCCTGGGCCGCACTCGGAGTCGAAGGAGGGATACTCGATTTCGACGGGCCAGATCGCCGCGCCGCCAGCGGAGGGAGTCTCGAGTTGGACGAGCCGAAGCGGCGGCAACGTGCGCAACCATGGCGTCTCGCTATCTGGCATCGACTCGGCACTGGGCAGAACGTCAACCTGGTACATCGCGCCCGCTTCGACGCGCGCGATGAAGTCGGCGACGAGTTCGCCTACCATCGTCGGTTCGGTCAGCGTGTCGACCACCAGTCGCTCGGGCGGTCGGCCGGGCAGACCAGGACTCGTGAAGATGATCTGGGCCGGGACGCGCTGCTCCTGCCACATGACAGTGCCAGCAACGTCTACCGCGTTGGGAAGCATCACGTCGCGAACGATGGTTGCGCCCGAGAGCGGAAACGGTTGCTGGGTCCACGAGTGAAGCGTCCGTTCGGCGGGATCAGAAGGCGGAATGACCTTGATGGCGATCTCGAGGTCGCTCTCATCGCTCAGGCAGATTCCATCGGAGCAAAGGCCCGTCACACAATCAGTCGGTTCGACGCAGACGTTGTGTACGTCCTCCTGCGGCACGCCAAAGCTACTGCAACCCAACAAGACGACGACGAGCGTGGATATGTGCTTCATGGGCACGTGTCCATCTTCACTTCGGCCACATCTTGGTCGATGACTCGAACCCACCAAACGGCGCGTGCGATGTCTTCGCGCTCGATACCTTGTCGGAAGCTCGCGCCTCCGGCAAAGCGCGAGCTGACGAGCAGCTCGACCTTGTGGCAACGCCCAGCCGGCTCCAATGCTGTGATTGGAACCGAAACCTGGAACTCACGAGAGAGCACCCCTTCAGCCTCGATGATCGCATCAGTGTCTGAGGTGAGCTGGCCAGTCCCCCCGAAGGGCGGCTCGAAATCCACCCAGACCTGGTACTCGAGCACTTGTTCGAAGTTGGGGTCGCGCACGATGGTCGGGATCACGAGCGACGGTCCGTCGAAGCTGTCCAAGTCCACGGTGATGATTTGAACGAGCTTGACGCCGAGCGTCCCGGCCGCTCCTTCGGTCACGATCGAGGGAGGGAAGTTGTTCTCCTCGGGGATCGATGCGTTCTGGGTGACCAAACAGCTCATGAGCAAGGTGAGTTGAGACGCGATGACGAGTCTCATCCCCATTGCCGGAGCAAGCGCCGTGCCCACACGAGACAACGCCTTCGAAGACCAATAATCACGAATGATTTCACGCATTCACACCAACTCGACCTGTAGGTTCAGGTGCGCGATCACGACAACGATGTCAGGGTAGCTCGCTTCTCGCCCACGCGGCACATCTCCGCGATCAAGTGTTACCGGAAGGGCTGGGCGCGTCGGGCTCGCGTTCGAGATACCGAAAAATGGTTCGCGGATCGACACCGAGATCGCGCGCCGTCTTGGTGCGGTTCCCGTTGTTCTGCTCGAGCACTTCGAGAATGTAGCGTCGTGTGTAGTCCTCGCGCGCTTGGCTGAGCGGAACGATCGCAGCCAGCGCTTCAGGGAAGAGGTCCATGTCTTCGGGGCCAACCAAGGTCTTGTCGGCGAGCACGACCGCCTTTTTGATGCGGTTCTCCAGCTGGCGAATGTTTCCCGGCCACGCGTACTTCAGCATCGCCGCCAGCGCACCGGGAGTGAACCCTTTGACACGCCCGCCATACTCGGTGGAGTAGCGCTTGAGAAAGAACTTGGCGATGACCACCACGTCATCCCCGCGCTCGCGCAGCGCAGGCAGGTGCAAGTTGACGACGTTGAGCCGGTAAAAGAGATCCTCGCGAAACGTTCCCTTCTGGATTTCGTCTTCGAGCTCACGGTTGGTTGCAGCCACCACTCGAATGTCCACTGACTCGGCCTTGTTGTCGCCGACCTTCATGACGACTCGTTCCTGGAGAGCGCGCAGCAGTTTGACCTGCAACGCAACTGGCATCTCACCGATCTCGTCGAGAAAGAGAGTGCCCTTGTCGGCTTGTTGGAACTTGCCGGTTCGGGTGGCCACCGCACCGGTGAAGGCACCGCGCACATGCCCAAAGAGTTCCGACTCCATCAGGTTCTCGGGAATGGCGCCGCAGTTGACCACGACGAAGGGACCGTCCACGCGTTGCGAGCGTCGGTGGATCGCACGGGCGATGAGCTCCTTGCCGGTACCCGTTTCGCCCGTGATCAACACGCTGATATCGGTGCCCGCGACCTTGTCGACCTTGTCGAACACATCCATCAGAGGCGCACAGCTACCGATGATCTCGCCAAAGCGTTTGCCGACGAGCTCTTCGCTCAACTGTGTCTTTTCGAGCGTGAGCTGATCCAAGAGGATCGCGTTTTGGAGGATAAGCGAGGCCTGCCCCGCGAAGATCGTGAGCACGTCGAGTGAAGACTGCTCGAAGAGGCTGACGACGTTGTCGTTGCCAACGTAGATCAGGCCGAGCATCTGGCCCTGCGCCATCAGAGGCGCGACCATGACCGAGCAGAGCTTCAGATTCATGACGCTCTCGCTCGACTTGAACATGGTGTCATGGAGCGCATCGCTGACGATCAGCGGTTTGCGGCTCTCGACACACTGCTGGATGATCGAGTCCGAGAGGTGGCGCACGCCGTCGGGAATGTCGCGCCGGTCCAAGTTGCGGGCGGCAGCGATGCGAGCGTCTCCATCTTGAAGAAGAATGACGAAGCCCTTGGACGCGGTGGTGACGTCGATGACGGCATCGAGCAACGCATCGATTTGTTCTGGGACCGAACGGATCTCGAGCAGGCGTTGGTTGAACTCGCTGAGCTTCACCATGCCCGCGAGCTCGGCGCTTCGGTCGTCACCTTCGTCCGCAGCGGTGTCGATGATCTCGTCGTACACGCTGAAGGTCAGCTCGACATCGCCGAGTTGGATCCGATCGTTGTGGTAGATCTTCGCGCGACGCCGCTTTTTCGAGTTGACCTGGAGAGGTGCTTTGTCGACGTCGGAGAGTTGGAAGTCGCGACCGTCGAACACGATCTGCGCATGGTTCTCTTCCAAGCTCTTATCGTCGATCGCGATGTCGTTCGCGTTGCCTCGACCAATGGTCGTGATCTTCTTGTAAATCGGGAAAATCCGCGGGCGCCCTGCGGACGCCACCCATTTGAGGCTGGGCATGCCGCAGTCTACACACTTCGGCCCACTTCTGACCCAAGGCTGGAACGAACTGGTGAATCACTGGTCTGAGCTGAGGGACTGAGGCATTGTCCCCGCCGTCTGGAGGTTTCTCGAATGCGCCTTTCTCTATTGCCCGTTCTCCTGCTTGCCACCGTCTACGTCTGGGGATGCGACGACCCGTCGGAGGATGTGCCTGCAGCCGAGGTCGAAGACCACGACCACGACCACGACGACGATGATCACGATGATCACGACGATGAGGGGGAAGGTCACGACGGTCACGACGAACACATGTCGCGCATCGTGCTCTCGCCGGAGAACGACGCGTGCGCCATCGGCTTCGTCGGCTCGAAGGTCACCGGATCCCACGAAGGTGGTTTTCGTGAGTGGTCCGGTTACGTCGACCTCGACGCCGAGCACTTGGGCGAGAGCAGCATCAACATCACGATTCAGATGGCGTCGCTCTTTGCGGACGAGGCCGACCTGACCGAGCATCTCAAGACCGGCGATTTCTTCGAGGTCGAACGTTTCCCCACAGCGACGTTCGTGTCCTCAAGAATTGCCGAAGGCGCCGAAGGGCCAGCGACACACACGATCACCGGCGACCTGACGTTGCACGGCGTAACGAAGAGCATTTCGTTTCCTGCAACCGTGGCGCTCACCGATGCGGCGTTGACGGCAACCGCCGAGTTCTCCATCAACCGACGCGACTTCAACGTCAACTATGACGGCCGCGCGAACGACCTGATTCGCGATGGCGTCGTCATCAAGCTCAACCTGAACGCACCGCGAGCAGGCGCGACCCCGGTCGATCACGAGCATGAAGGTCACGACATGGACGACGACCACGACGAACACGATGATCACGACGACGATCACGACGAAGAGCACGAGCACATGGACTGACGCTGGGTCCAAGAGATCCGGATTGGGCCCGCAAAGTGCGGGCCTTTTTTCGTTTCCCCCGAGAGACGAGTTGTAAGACGAGTTGGGGTCTGCCGTTCCAGAGATCCTGGCGGGCTCAGTAGCCACCAGTTGCTTCAGCTCCGGGAAAACACCAATGAAATCAAGTGTAGGCCAAGGTGGCATGATTCGCGCAGATGTAGGCTCGAGGGCTACACATGACCTACTTCGCACGACAAGCATCGCTCGGACTTCTCTTGGTTTCAGTGTTCGGCTGCGCAAACGGTGGCACCAGCACCGTCGACCGTCCTGATCTCGAAGAGGCCTACCTCGACATCGTCGGCGACCACACGCCGGTGATTTCTGAGGGTGCAGCATCGACGCTGACCGTTCGCTATGTGGACGGCGCCGGCGCACCCATCGAGGGTGGTCAGGTGTCGTGGACCATCGAGGACGAGGCCAACGGCGCTCGACTCTCGGTCGAGAGCAGTGCAACCGACCGGGCCGGTGAAGCTACGGTCGTGCTCACTGCGGGCATGAATGCCTCGTTCGCCGTTCGTGCAATCGCACCTGTTGCGGAACCGGCCGACTTTCAAGTGAACGTGGTCGATGGAGAGGTCGTGGACCTTGCGGTGACGCCCATCTATGAAGGCGAGCGGCGCGTGGACGATGTCGATGTCGCGCTCTTCACCAACGCTTCATGCGCCGACTTCGGCGAAACGATTCCCGCGCCGCGCGAGAACGCCCGTACCCGTACCTGGGAGACTGTGCACTTCGCCGGTGTGGACACCGCCAGTCCCGACGCCATCTACGCACTGGGATACAACAGCGCGGGGCAGATCTCGGCGTCGCGCTGCTTGGACGTCGATCACGACCAGCTCGACGTGACTTTCGAGTTGGTGGACGTCGAAGCGGTTCACGGCGGTACCTTCGCCACGCTCGAGACGTTCGACGTCACCGAGGGCATGCCCGCGGCGCTCGACAACACACTCGAAGCGCTCGAGGGCTTGAGCACGGATCCCGGTGGCTACCTGGTCGATCTCGCCATCGCTTCAGGCCGCCTTCCCGGCTGGGTCGAGGGTGTTTTGGGCATCTCGTCCGGTTTGATCAGCAGCTTGCTGGACACCGCGATCGACCGCTTGCACGTGCCTGGTTATGTCACAGAACTCGCGGCCGCAGGCGGCTCGATGAACCGTGCTTTCACCGAGTTGACGTTCGTGGGAAGCCTTCGAATCGGCGAGGCCGACGAGTTTGGTGCAGGCGGCGCGACACATCGTTTGACCGAGCTGCGCATCCCCAGCGACGACGGCTACGACGTGCGCCCGCTCGGCTCGGAGACCGTCGATGTGAGAGCGACGTTCGTGGACGGCGGCGTTGAGCTCGGCGAGCACACCTTGAACGTCCCCTTCGGCGAAGTGGTCGAAGCAGTGCTCGAAGATTCGATCCTGCCGCGTTTCCCCGGTAGTCCCGCGAGCGTCGCCGAGTTACTGACCAACGTCGTTCCCTGCGACCGAGTTGCCGACGCACTTGTCGGCGAGTCCGAGACCTTCAAGGCCGCCGCCGAAGCGGTCTGTGAATTCGGAGTCAGCTACATGGGCGACCTGCTCGAGGGGTACATCATCGAACTCTTCGACTACGACATGCTGACCTTGGCCGGCGTCGGCACCACCACCGATGCCGATCAGGACTACGCCGCCGACGAGTTTGCCGGCACCGCCGACGCCGTCTGGAGCGGAAGCCGAGGCGCGCTCGAGTTCGCCGGCATCCTCGAAGGAACGCGTGAAGGCGACCGAGCCCAACGCGAAGTCGACCGAGTTGCCGACCGAATCGCCGCACTGCTCTGAGTGGATTCGGGTGGATTCTGGGGACGCGTGCGAGATTCCACCGCACCTCGAGTCGGGTTGATGCAACTCGAGCTCTTTTCCGTCATAAGCACGCCATGGCGTGGATCGACATCGTGGGCCCCGACGCAGCGACCGGCGAGCTCGCCGAGTATTACGCGAAAGTAGGCAGTGCCCGAGGCGGCGTGGCGATGGTGCACCAGATCCAATCGCTCAATCTCAAGGCGATGAAGACGCACATGGAGCTCTACAAGGCGGTGCTCTTCCAACGTTCGTCGCTCTCGCGCATTCAACGCGAGCGCATCGCCGTTGTCGTCTCCAACGCCAACGACTGCGCATACTGTGTTGCCCACCATGCCGAAGCGCTCCGGAATCTGAACGATGACCTGGCGTTGGTCGCCGCACTGGAAAAGGGAGAGCTCCCCGAGAGCCTGGGAACCGATCGACTTCTCTTGCAGTGGGCGGTCGATCGAACGCTCGAGCCGGGTAACGCGTCCGAGGAGCCGCTCGTCGAACTTCGAGCGGCCGGGTTCGATGATCGCGCGCTGCTCGATGCCACGCTCACGCTGGGCTACTTCAACTTCGTCAACCGACTCGTGCTCAGCCTGGGTGTGCACCTGGAAGCCGACTTCGAGAAGACCTGCGCGCCGGAAATCGACGGCGCCTAGGCGACCGTGCTCGGACGCGCCAATTGCACAGCTCAATCGGGTTCGGTGAAGCGCGGCTCCAACGTCGCGAGCTCCCAAATTTCCACCCCTTCGTCCGACGCGATGGCCAACCGTCCTTCGTCCGTCGCGAAGCGCCGCGCGCGCGTCGAGAGGGACCCGACTCCGTCGTGGATTGCGATGCCATCCCACGTGGCGACCAGCAGTGTCCCGTCGTCGAGAAAAGCGGCGCATTCGCATCCATTGTCGAGCGGCACCTCCGACCCCGATCGCTCGATGATGCGCGCACCATCGCTCACGATCACGAAGCGGCCATCGCCACCGAGGACGGGAGGTTGTTCGGCACTGGTGACTGCCTCCACCCGCGTCGAGCGCACCCCCGACTCCCAGAGCTGGATTTGTCGTTCGTCGAACACCAACGAGAACTCGCCTCGCATCTGGAGACCGATCAACCCCAGGTCCAATCCTAGGTCCAGCGGTTCACCGAGCTGCGCGCCGCTTTCGAAATCCCAACACCGAAGCGCCCCGCCCGCATCGCAGGTCCACAGCGAATCGTCTTTCACCGCCGCGCCACAGATTTCCAGCGTGCTCGAGCGCGCTTCGCCGCTTTCGATGTGCACCACGTGCATCACCCGCTCGTCGATGACGATGAGGTAGCCCCGAGCGAGTGCGATCGACCCTTCGAAAGGACGCTGCATGCGCGTGCGCAAAGCAACGGATCCGTTGTTCCAACGACGCACGATCAGGTCGCCGTCGTGGTCCACCGACGCCAGCCACTCTCCAGAGATCGCGAGATGCACGAGCCCCGAAGCGTGGTCGTTCAGCGGAGTGCCGTCGTGCATGCTCCAGGCGCGGCCGCCGTCTCTCCACTCGGCGCCGTCTGGTGAGAGGCTTCCGTTTCGGGCTGCGATGGCGGCCGAGGAGAGCTGCGTGCCGTCGGCGCCGTGAACCGTCAGTAGTCCTTCACCCAAGGTCGCGAACTTTCCATCTCCCGCGTCGGTAATCTCGCTCCGCTCGGTGTCGAAGCGCGTCTCGCCGACGACTTCGCCCGAGTACACGTCTCGGATCACCAGGTGTCGCCCCCACTCGTCGTCGGTCTCCGGCAAGGTCGCGACCCACCACCGGCCGGGCCGTAAAGTCGTCCAGCAGAGCTCGCCGGTGCGGGCGTTCCACACCTCGAGCGCTTCGCCGTCTTCGTGGCGAACTTCGATCACCAAATGCTCGCCCACCCAACGCACTTCTTCGGCCTCCAACCCTGCGCCACGCGCCTCGGGAATGATCGTGTGCAGCTCGGTCCCGGTGTCGTCCACGACGAAGAAACTGACGGCGATCTCTTCCATCTCCGGGGTGATGTCTTCGGGTTCTTTCAGATGACGCGTGATGCGAAACATGCTGCGCCCGCCGCCCCACACCCGAGCGAAGGCGAGCTTGCCCTCGGGCGCGATCTCGAGCTCGAGTCCCTGCGGAAGTTCGATGCTTCCCAGTGTCTTGCCCGCGCCGTCCTGGATCTGGGCGTGTTCCGCGCCGCCTGCGTACTTCAATGACCAAACCCGCTCGTCGTTGCGAAAGAGTTCGCCCTCGCCACGTTCTGGTTCCCCATCGCTCGAAGCGCTCGAAGCGCTCGAAGCGCTCGAAGCGCTCGAAGCGCTCGAAGCGTGCTCCCTCGAAACGGGAAAGAACGCCAGCGCTCCATCTTTCGTCGCCGGGGCGAGTTCCACATGACCCCTGGTGCTCCACGCAGCGACGCTCGCCAGCGGAGCACGCTCCAGGTCTTTGCGCGCGCTACTGCCCTCGCTCAGCGTCTTGCCCAGCGAGTCCGCCAACGTTTCATCTGCCAACACTTCATCCGGACGGAGCTCAGCTTGGTCGACCGGCTTGCGGAATACGACGCTGCTCTCGCCGCCCACCGACGTGACCGCACCGCCGGCGCCCAAACCCAGGGTTTGCCCGAAGGGATGCGCCGATGCCGACGACAACACCTTGCCGGTATGTGCATTCAACACGTGGACGACGCCGTTGCTTCGCAACGCGATGTGGTCTGCGTGCGGCGCCAGAACGATGGCAGGCCATGCGATGGCGGCCGCCAACGCAGCGTTCCCTCGTCGTCGAAGCAGCGTGTCGTTTCGTCGCCCACGATCCAGCCGCCGTCGACGACGCGAACCTGACCCTTGGTCTCGAACGCTCCCACCTGGCGCGGTTCGCCACTGCGATCCCAGATCCCCCACTTGCCATCGCGCGAACCCACGGCGACACGCGTGCCTCGCAAGTGCACGTGTCGACCTTCGTGCCGCCAGCGTTCCTGGTTGGTTCCGCAATCGAAAACCACCACGATGTCCCCGTTCGCATCGTCCGTTCGAAGCGCGATCTCGGTAGACGAGCCGAGCACCGGTTCCCAAAACTGGTTCTTCGTCGGCAGCGTGGTGGAGCCGAGCAAGTCGCCCGTGCGCGCGTCGACGTACGTCAGGGTCGCACCCACGCGCAGTGCCAGAACACTCCCATCGCTCGACCAGCACCAGTCCTCGGCACGCAGTCGGGCGAGCGGGGCATCGAGTCGGGTCACATCGAGCAGCGCCCAGTCCCGTGCGTAGTTGTCGCCGTCCGAGACGGTGCCGAAGTCCGCGGGACTCAGCAGGCGTTTTCCGCCAGGCGCAACATCGCCATCGCCCAGATCCGTCGGCAGGTCCAATCGCGGCGCGTCCAGGTCGATCTCGGCGAGCCGCTGCCCTGCGCCCACCAGCAACGTGCGACCGCGCAGCTTGGCGTCCCCGTCGAACCTCTGCATCGCGTCGAGTTCGAGAATCGGTGTTGCCTCACCCGAGGCGAGATCGACGCACACGATGGTCCGCGCCGCGACGATGAACGCTTCATCTTCCAGCAGAACGATGTGTTGCGGCTCGCGGATCGCGAAGCTCCATGCCACCACGTCATCGGCACCGCGTCGGCGGATCTCAACGCGTGAATCCTCGTCTCGCACCCAGCGAGACACGCCCACGATCCACTCGTTCGAGACACGCACCATGTCGTACTCGGCCGAGAGGTGCTGCTGATCCTGGCCGAGTAGCTCGATCTCGAACCGGTTGGCCACGCAGAGCACTCCGCCGCCGAGCTCGAACGAACGCGGTTTGTCCACGCTCGCGCTCTGATTGCGGGCTTCCATCTCGCCGTCGCGCAGCGTGGCCAGATCGTAAGTCCACACGTCGTGTTGACCGATCAGCATCAGCGAGAGGCGGTTGCCTTCGAAGGCAGCCACCGAGGGTTCGCGCGGCAACTTCTGCCGTAAGAGCAGCTCGCCGGACGCCACATCCCAAGCGCGCAGGTGCTTGTCCATTCCCGCGGCGACCACAGTTTCGCCGTCGGGCGTGAAGTGCACGCGCACCGCGAACTCCGATCGACCGAACTGATTGTGAATTCCCATCGACTCGCCGTCGCGCGCGGACCAGATGTGAAGGACTTCGCCCGCCGAATCGAAGAGCACGACCTGAACTGCAAATCCGCGTGTGCACGCGACGGCGACCTTCGATTCATCGGGGGCAACTGCGATCGCGTGAGCGCATTCGCCCGGCAACGTGAATCGCGTCGTTCCAACACGCTCGAACTCCCCACGAGTCACGAAACGCTGACGTGCCCAACCCGCGCCCAAGACGCGCTCGAACCCATCCTCCACGATCGACACGGACCCATCGATGGCGGCGGCAGCGATGTCGAAGAGCGCATCCGGTGTCGCCGAGCCGCGCAGAGCGAGCCGCTTCTTCTTCAATTCGGTGTCGAGGCCTGCCGCACGTGCCGTCTTTGCGTGCGCTGCCGTCGAGTCGGCACAACGAAACTCGCCTTCAATGCGTGTGGCCATACTTCGCCTACGCTATCGCAGGCAGCGCCTCCCCGAGCGACACAAAGAGACGCCGTTTTTCACGTGGTCAGGGCGTGAAGCGAAGCAGGCCTTCCGGCATTCCGAGCCAGAGGTCGTCGCCGACGCTCAGCATCGTCTCGGGCTGACTGAACGCCCACTCGAGTTCCTCGCACACCTCGGGCAGTGCGAGCCCGTGGTCGAGCGGCTCGAGCGTCTCGGCGTTCAGCAGCTCGAGCGTGTCCTCGGACATCCATGGCACGGGGCCCAGGTTGGCCGGCGAGTAGTTACGCATGCGCACGACGAGCTCGTCGCCGAGCCTCGCGATCTGGACGATCGCTGCGGGCGGCTTGTCGTCCATGGGGATCGGATCTTCCATCGACGCGCTCGCCGCGACGCCGCCAGTCGAATCGATGCGATGAAGGGCGAAGCCTTCGCGCTCGGCCAAGTAGAGCGAGCGACCGTTCGACCACGCTGCGCCGATGGGAGCGGGCAAGGATGCAAGCACGGAGATGTCACCGGTCTCGGGATCCACCACCACGAGGTCGTTTTCGTGCGATGCGATCACGAGCCCCCGGTGTGTGACGAGACCATGCAACTCTGCTTCGAGTTCCCAGAGTCTGCTGCCGTCTTCAAGCGACACGCCAACCATGACGGAGGCCTCACCGTCCTTGGTTTCCCAGTCGTGCAACGCGATGAGCAGACCGTTGGCAATGATGGCTTCGTGTGGAGCGTCGTCGCCGCGAAAGATCTTCTTCTCGGAGAGCTGCGATCGCTTGCCGGTCCGGTCCACGGTAGCCAGCGCCTGAGCTACCACGACCAACGCGCCGTCCTCTCGAAAGAGCACGTGCTCGAAGCCCGAAGGCTCACTCCATGTGGCGCCCTGTCGACCCGTCTCGGCGTCGAAGAACGAGCCGAAGTCCGGTGCCGCGCCCGCGACTCTTTTGCCGTCGGGACTCAGCGCCAACGCATTGACCTTGAACGACTCGGCACCGTTTCCCGTGGGGTTGTCGATCTGTTCGTACGGCATGTTGGTGCGTGTCGGATCTGCGTCGCCCGCGCAAGCAGTTCGACCCATGTGTGCTCATCGTGAGTCGTGGGTGAGCGACAACGAGCGCATTCGGGTTCGGCAGCCGTCGCGCCATCCGTCGAGCTCCGGCGTTTGAATGTGTTCGACGCAGACACCGAACGCCGCCGCCGCCCGCTCGCGCAGATCGAATACTGGCGCGCGCACCGCTGCGGCTGCAGGTGGCGAGAGCACTTGCAGGTTGGCATCTTCGAGTTGGTTGGCGGTTTGCAGCAGGATGTAGCCATGAACGGCTGCGCCGATCGCGAGCTCTTTGGCTGGGCCCCCGCGCAACACGCGCCGTGCATCGCTCGCGTGCGCCAGGAGCTCTGCTCGGCGTTCGATCCACGACGAGTGCACGTCGCGCACCCAGGTCGCACCCGTGGCCGCAGGCAGCGGATCGAGTTGTCGGTTGAGGTCGAGCAACGCGCGTAACCCAACTCCGTTCGGTATGAACGGAATCGAAGGCCAACCCACCACCTCGACCGTCGTGCTTCCAACCGGCGGCCCAGGGGTCTCGGCGGCACCACAGGCGATCAACAAAACCAGCACCCACTCGCGCACGCGTGAAAGGTGGCGCTACCCTCGGCCCATGGGCAAGAAAAAGCCGCCTGCTTCCAACGACGCGGTTCGAAACAACCCTTTTGCAGGCTTGGCGCCAACGGAAGCGCCAGCAGGAGTTGGAGCACCACGTTCCAAGGCAACAGAGGTTGCTGTACCGGCATCGGTCGCGAACCCCTTTGCTGCGAAGCTGGTTGTCCGGCGTGAAAAAAGGGGTCGTGGTGGCAAGACGATCACCCGATTGAGCGGGGTCGCCGAGGAAGCGCGACAAGATGTTGCGAAGCGAATGAAGAAGGCTCTCGGGTGCGGTGCGCTCGTCGAAGGTGACGACGTCATTCTCTTGGGCTCGCTCGTCGACCGCGCGGCAGACTGGTTGGACGCACAAGGCGCCAAGAAGATCGTGCGAGCCAACTAGCGGAGCATCGATTTCTGGCTGCAGAAGGTTCGAAACGCAGCCCGGTTCTGATTCGCAGTGGACAGATAGTACGAAGTCGTATTATATCTCCATGTATGATGCGCCGCGATGTCATTGAGCCAATCGTTCTCGGAGAGCTATCTGCTCTTTCAGGAGATGCTCCGCGCGGTGCTGGCGCAACAGGGCCTGACGGGTCGCGTCCAGCCAGGAACGGGGCCCGTCCTATTCGCACTCCACCGAGAAGACGACCGTACGATCTCGGATGTTGGCGACAAGTTGGGTTTGGCGCGGTCGACGATGACCTCCATCGTTGCTCGTCTCGAGAAGGGCGAGTTGGTGAGCACCCACCGCGATCCGGAAGATGGACGCGCCAAGAGGCTCAAGCTCACTCGCAAAGGGCGCCAGGTGCTCAAAGAGATACTGCATGTCGCGGCATGCATGGATGAAATCTTGGGGGGCGAATGGAGCGAGACGAAGAGACAACGAGTGGACCGCGACCTTCGCGCAATGCGCGAACGGATGCGCGACGCGCTTTCCAAGTCGGACTGATCCTCGCGATCAGCCTGCCCGCTGCAGCGGATGATACGCCCGGCTTGATCCCTCTCGACCAGGCGACCGAACTCTACAGTGGGATGGGCGAGCCAGGCCTCTATCCAGGCGGTGGGAACGAGCCCAGCGGTGATCACGCTGCGTACGGCGACGCACGCACTGCAGAGATCGAACCCTTGGACGCCGCGGGCATGCCAAGCGCCGATGGACTCATCGGCTTGCTCTCCGTCGGCCTTTCGAACACCAACCAGAAGTGGTCGCGCTTCGAGCGAGAGGCGGACCGCGCAGGCGAGCATGGCGGCCGAGTCGTATTGATCAACGGAGCCCAAGGTGGCGTCGACGCCATCGACATGTCCAACGAGCGGCATCCGTACTGGGCGAACCTGGACGCTCGTATCGCATCGTCGGGCGTCGCGCCCGAACAGATTCAAGCGGTGTGGCTGCTGCAGTCGCTGCGAGGCGAGGATGGTGTTTGGCCCACCGCGCCACAGACGTTGCGAGACGGAATCCGCGCAGTCATCGATCTGATCGTGAGCCGTTTTCCAAACATTCGCGTCATCTACCTCAGCTCCCGCACATATGGTGGCTTCATCGGGCGCGAGCCCTATGTGTACGAGACCGCGTTCGCCGTGAAGTGGCTCATCGAAGACCAGGTCGACGCGCTTGCTGGGGGTTCCGTTGACGAGGGGCCATGGCTGGCGTGGGGTCCCTATCTCTGGGCGAACGGTGCGTGTCCGACCGACGACGGCCTGTTCTACCTCAACACCGATTTCGAAGACGACGGCGCCAACGTACATCCGGACATCGGAGCCGAGACCAAAGTTGCGGACCTCTTGCGGCGGTTCTTCAGCAACGACTCTCGCACGAGCGGTTGGTACGGACCCTCGGATGTGCAGGTGATGACCCTGGATGCCGTTGGGGATGCGACCGTCGTCGAAACCACACCCGACACATCGGACGGCGCCGCGATCACACTCGAGGTTGGACCTGGCCGCGATGTGCACGTTCGTTTCGAACTTCCGGCGCTGGCACCCGAAGACCTCGAGCACGCAAAGCTCTCACTCTTCGTGGATCCCTTCATGACCGGTCGCGAAATCTCGGTGCACGTGGCCGCAGACGACGATTGGGATGAGGCGTCGTTGACTTGGAACGACGCGCCTACTCTAGTCGAACCGGCAATCGCGCAAACCGGACGGTACTCCCGTGGTAGCGCGATGTCTGCCAACGTGACCGATGCTGTCCGTAGCGCTCTTGCGAGCGGCGTCATCAACCTGACGCTGCGGGCGACCGAACAGACGGTGCTGTTCTCGAAGGAAAACGGAGATGGGCCAAGACTCGTTCTTTCCGCGCGAGGGGAAGCGCCGGTTCCCGATGCAGGAGGGATCGACGCGGGTGTCGACTCGGACGCCATGGTTGATCCCGATGGCGGATCCGGCGACGGCGGTGCGGCGGATGCCAGCGCCGATGCCGGCGGCGAAACCGGCGGGAATGGTTGTGGCTGTCGCGCGGGCTCGCAGTCGGGAGGCATCGTGTGGCCGCTCGTTGCGCTCGCGTGGATTCGACGTCGACGCGCGTAGCCCTGGAACTGGTTTGGCGCTGGTGCCTGGCGCGGGACGCTGGTAGATGTGCGCCCAGGGGGATCCGATGAGACTGACGCTTTGCGCCGTGATCGCGGCGATGCTTGCTTGCGGCGACGATGATGGGGGAGCGGACACTGGAACGCCCGACACCGGAACGGACAGTGCCACCGATGTCGGCGATGACACCGGAGCAGACGCCGATGTCGAGACCACGACGATCCGACTTCGGTATCTCGATGCAGACGACGCGCCGCTTGCGGACGTGAAGATCCGTGTCGACACCGCCGCTGGTTCCGTCGAGGGAATTAGCGGAGCGGACGGAGTCATCGAGATGGACGTCCCGGCGGTGGTGGGAGAGGAAGTCACGATCACCACTGCTTTGGAGGGTCACATCATCGTGACCGGCTACCAGGTGCCGCTGCCCGTCGAGGTGACGGGCGATACACCCTTCGATGGAACGCTGAGCCCGATCTCGACGGATGCGGCGCCGACGTTTCGGATTACCGCCACCGGAGTTCCGGCGGGCGGACACATCTGTACATCTCTGAACGGGTTCCACTTCTGCAACGCGCCAGGTGCCGAGTTCGTGATTCGGCCTCCCGCACAGTTCATCGGAGAGTTTGCCAACATTTGGTTGCTCGATGACGCGGACGCCGCCATCGACTTCGAGCGGGTGGCGATCCCACCGGGTGCCACGAGTCTGGACGTCACCTTCGACGGCGTGTTCGAGACAGCTGCTGCGACCCGAACCGTGACCATTGAGATCCCGGCGGACGGTGGGTCGATGTTGAGTTTCGACGTCGACGGCGTGGTTCGGTTCTGGCCTGGCTGGTTCGGGCTCGCGGACGTCGAGACCGGGCAATTCTGGAGCGTCGCCAGCAATCTGCAGCGCGCGGGCGACGATCTGACGGTCGACGTGGCGGAGATGGTGCCACCTGTGGGCACCGAGACCCGTTACTCAGCACGCATCTTCAGCGCAGGCACATTCGTCGCGAATTTCTCTCGCTACTTGGCCGATCCCGGCACCACCGCGCCGACGATGGGGCTGGGCACGCTCGCCGGGGACCAACTCGATCAGCCGATCACGATCACCCCGCCGGCGCCGGTCGCGGGCGACACGCTGCAGTACATCCTGAATGTCCGGAGCAGCGCCTCAAACGTATTCTGGGTCGTTGTCACCGAGAAGACCAACGTGGAGATGCCCGAACTGCCGAGTGCGTATGACACCTCTGTGTCGTATCCGTTTCCTGGTGCATCGGGAACCATGCTGTTGCGGACTCGTACCGCGGTTCCCTTTGGTGTCGACCCGCTCAGCCCTCCCCTGGGCTCGGACTTCCATAGCAGCCAGGGCGAGACGTTCCCCATCACGTTTTGATCTCGGCGAAAAAAGAACCACGGGGGGTTGACCGCGCTCGAACACGACGCATTCTGGGCTCACCTCAGAGGCGCTCCGACTTCCCATCGACGCGCACCTCGCCCACGGGCAACATGAGGGCGGCACCTTCTCTCCATTTCTTTTTCACCACCTCTAGGAGAGGCCACATGATCCACGTTCGTTTCGAAGGTAAGTCCTACGACATTTCTCCGCTCGACCTGCGTCTCGACGCCGGCATGGCGGACGCAGCCATCAAGCAGCGCGTTGCGCAGTACCTCGATGTCGGTCTCGACCGCGTCGAACCCTACGTCGTCGACCGCTCGCCCACCGGACACGTGATTCTTCGTCCGGAAGCCGTCTACGGCTGAAATAGAGAATCACACGTAAATCACGGCGGTTTCCGCGCCCTCACGTTGTAGCGTACACACTTCTGGGAGAGTTCGATCGTCTTCGGATAGTCGAGTAGTGGGTTCGAATCCCACTCGGTCCACCGCGTCGCAAGACGCTTCGTTCATCGCGAACGATTCACGGGCCGAACTATATGTTCATCGCTTCAGCAACTTGCGCGGCTTCACCGTCCTTTTTTAAAACCACCTAAACAAATCTTCGCAGAAGATTTTGCACCTGTAGTTCATTGGTAGAACACCGTTTGTTGCGTGCTTTAACGACTTGCACGGCAACCCCGTGACCACTGTCGAAGCCTTTACATACTTTGGGCTCTTAACCCGGGAGAGCAGGTTCAATTCCTGTCAGGTGCACCGAATCGTGACATCACATTAGAAGCGTACACACACTTGAAGGTTCGACTCCTTCCCTGCCGACCATGCCGGCAGGTTGGCAAATGGTATAGCCAACGCGTTTCAAACCGCGTCTGTAACAAGACTCGCTTCTCCGACTTGCACGATTCACAATTTTTGCGCGCGTCCTTACAACCAGGACATACATACGCAGCTCATACCTGCAACGGACTGAAACTCCGTCCCCTGCAAAGGGAACAACCCGTCCTGGGAACTCACGCGCGCTCCAAAATCACACTTCGCGACCACCTGTGCGGCTTACACACTCGCCTAATTGGTAAGGCAACGGATTTGATATCCGTGGATGTTGGTTCAATTCCAGCGTGCACCCAAACAGCCGCTCGAACTTGCGCGAAGGTGAACTATTACCGTGTCGGACGAGCGGCAAACTGCTCCTCCGAGTCGTTCCACAGTTCCTCGGTCCCCGACTTCATCGACGTACACACGACTAAGGGCGCGAGAGGGAAGCGAAAGCTTCGCTCGCTACGTTTTGTAAAACCGTCGACGTGACTTGAACGAGACAACTGTTCTTCTGCAGCGTTCGTCTAAGGATAGGACTCCGGCCTTCAGCCGGCGACGCACGTTTGACTCGTGCACGCTGCACCAACTCACCGCACTGCATTCTGTAGCGTTCGTCTAATGCCAGGACATCGGCTTTGAGCCGAAAACGCACGTTGGATTCGTGCACGCTGCGACAAACTTCGCGCGCTTCTCATCCGAGAGGCGCGTTTCTACATTCTGACAATCAGGTGATCCGATGACGCAGAAGCACGAGCACGACATTCGTCTCCAGATGCTGGACTCCTTGCTGACCACGCCGCACCGCAAGCTCGAAGAGGTTGCAGCGCTGCACGCAGCGATGATTTCGCAGGACCCGATCTTCTATGGTCACCTCGCCGTTTGGTACGGTAAGAACGGCCACGTACGCGACCACCGCGAGGTGTTCGTGGCGACGTTGCTGACCAGCACCGTCTCCGAGCACCGCGACGCGGGCTTCGTGATGCTGCAGGATCTGGCTCCGTACCAGGTCGCGCGTGTCGTCGACTTCATGAAGAAGAGCTGCAAGCGTGTTCCGCGTACCGCGCGTACGGCCGTGACCCGCTACTTGCGCACCCGTGAGGGCTCGCCGAAGCACTTCGACCGCGCAGCGCTCCGTGGCCGCAAGGCCATGAAGCACCTCTACGCGTCGCTGCACATCAAGCCGAGCGACCGTGCGGATGCGATCCTGTTCAAGGACCGTCCGCCGACCGATAGCCTCGCCTACCAGGTGAAGCTGCTGGCCAAGGCGCCGACTCCGGCGGCTCAGGCAACGCTGATCGCCAAGGAGCGGATCCCGTTCCCGGTGGCCGTCGGTGCAATTCAGTCTCTCACGCCCGTCGTGTTGGTCGCGTTGCTCGATGCGATGACTCCGCAGGAAGTCATCAACCACCTCAAGGCGCTCGAGCGTCGTGGTGCCATGGCGCACCCCGGCGTCAAGAAGCTGATCGACAAGAAGATCAAGATGGCTCGAGGCGACAAGCGCGTCTCGGCGTACAAGGCGAAGGTTGCGTCGAAGGCCGCAGGCGTTTCGGAAGAGATGGCTGCCGAGCTGACGAAGGTCACCGAAGCTCAGATCAAGAAGGCCGGTCGGCTCCGTCGCCCGACGGCGCTGCTCGTCGACAAGTCTGGCTCCATGGAGCAGGCGATCGAGGTCGGTAAGCAGATCGCGGCAATGCTCTCGGGCATCGCCGAAGCGCCGCTCTACGTCTACGCGTTCGATCAGGTTCCGTACCTCCTTCAGGTTGAAGACGAGAGTCTCGCCGGTTGGGAGCGCGTGTTCCGCAACGTGAAGGCAGGCGGCACCACCAGCATCGGTGCTCCGCTCGCGGCGATGCGTCGTCGCGGCCAGCGGGTCGAGCAGATCCTCATCGTCACCGACGAAGGGGAGAACGCCGCACCGTACTTCCCGGCCGAGTACGACGAGTACGTCAAGGAGTTCAGCGTGAAGCCGGACGTACTCATCCTCAAGCTCGGTCGTGCGAGCGACTACCTCGAGAAGCGGCTGCGTGAGAAGAAGGTGACTGTCGACACGTTGACGTTCACCGGTGACTACTACTCGCTGCCGAACATCGTGCCGCTCGTAACGCGTCCGTCGCGCCTGGACCTCGTGCTCGAGATCCTGGACTTGCCGCTCCCGAAGCGGCCCGACGGCAAGCGGTCCATGAAGGCCGCCTAACGAGACAGGCCCCGCCGGAAACGGCGGGGTGCTGATCCCAACCAGTCGTGCTCGTCTGCGCGATCGCGATCGCGACGTGATCGTGGTCGGGCAAACGCGCACGACTTCTCCGAGGCTCATCCAATGACGAACATGAAGACCGCATACATTCTCGCCGCTGCCGCCGTTCGCCGGCGCTACGCGGAGCAGCGTCCCGAAACGCTGGCCAAGCTCAACGGGCTGACCAAGCAGAACGTCGCCGTCTACAAAGGCGTGCACGATCACGTGCAGGAGGTTCTGAAGATCTTGAACGTCCCGCACACGATGGATCCCAAAAAGCTCGACCACCCGGTCGTGTTCGTGAACTGCACCGGCGCGAAGAGCGACACGCGTTGCAAGCGACTCGAGGCACATGCTCGCGCTGGTGGACTCGTCGTGAGTTCCGACTGGGCGCTTCGCACGATTCAGAAGGCGTTCCCGGGCATGATTCGCAAGGGTGCGAAGTCGACGGCCGATGAGGTCGTGGGCGTCGAGCCGACCAGCGAAAGCCTCTGGTCCGAGGTGGTCGTTCTGGGTACCGATCCACAGTGGTGGCTCGAGGGCGGCAGTGATCCCATTCGGATCGATGCACCGGACAAGGTCGCCATCGAGGCAGCGAGCCACGAGATGTTCACCAAGTACGGCGAGCCCGCAGTCGCGGCTTCGTTCCCTTGGGGAGCCGGTTTCGTATTCCACGTCGTCAGTCACTTCTGGTTGAAGCGCACGCGCACCGCCGCAGGTCGTCACGCAGGTCCGGCAGCGGACTTCATGCGTGCAGGCATGCGCCTGAGCGACGAGAGCATCGAAGCGGTGTTCGCCGAGACCAAGATCAAGCCAGAGGCCGTGAACTTCGCTTCGCTCCAGAGCGCAGCGACCGCCACCGAGCTCGTCGCGCGTTTGTGCGCCGAAGGGCTCGGCGTTCAAAGGGCCGTTCCGGCTCCCGTTCCCGAGACTCTTTTGACGTCCGGGGCGGGAGCCTCCTTTCTAACTGCACTCAAGCGCGCGTTCGGAGCCAACTAGTAGGGCGACAACTAGTGAAGCACCAGGACGTGCGCGAGGCATGACTCATGACGCACGTACTCAAGCTCATCGAAGACTTCGCTCGCGCCGAGGCCGAACTGCGCACGCAGCGCTTCCTGGCACCGTGCGTTCCTGGCGTGCGGCTGCGTGTGCGTCTCGACGGACTGGTGCACGAGTTCAAGCCGAACCCGCCGCGCTACGCCGGCTGGGGACTCTTCCAGCCGATCGACAGCAAGCGTGCGCAGCTCGTGCAGCGCCCGGACGACGCACTCGTGCGTCGCTACCTCGAGCGCATGCCGCTCGTGCGTCTGCACGCCGTGCGCAAGTACCGCGGCAAGGCGTGGTGGGCGATGCCGACCAACCTCGAAGGCTTCCGTCGTCGCTTCCATCGCGAAGCGCCCGTAGTGGTTCACCTCACCAAGGGCATCGCTGCGTTCGAGACCATCCGCGCGCGTTTCGACGGCGCGACGTTCTGGTTCGACGGGATGGACGGCTTTGCCGACCCCGTCGTGCCGGAGCTGCTGCGCAAGGCGTTCACGCTCAACCGCGAAGTCACCGAGCTCGGCCTGCGCGCGCTCACCCCCGAGCTCATCGACGCATACGTGTGGGCAAGCCTCTGGGAAGTGCGCGAGCAGAAAAAGAGCCTCGAAGGTTCGGTCGTTCACGCGCTCAAGATCGGCGGCGGCAAGCTCGAAACCTTCCGCGACAGCGACACCCACCTCGTGGTCGAGTGGCGCGATCGCGCAGGTCGTCGGCACAGCTCCGCGATCCAAAAAAACGCCCTCCAGGTCCAGAGCGCCGGCGCCGTGTGCCTCCAGGGCCGCGACGGCGACTTCGACCTGACCTCACTCGTCGGCCTCATGGACGACGCCCCCGAATACCTCCTCGACATGCTCGAGGACTGAGTGGAGATTCTCCGATGTCATTCCTCTTTCACGAAAAGCTGTTCCGCACTCGCGGTGTCATGAAGAAGCTCCACGATGCGCACGTCACCGTGTGCGGCGCGGGTGCGCTCGGAAGTCACCTCGTCGATGGGCTGGCTCGTTCCGGCGTCGGCAAGCTCCGCGTGATCGATCGCGACCGCGTGGAGGAGCGTAACCTCTCGACGCAGCCTTGGAGCCGTGCCGATATCGGCGGGCCCAAGGCGCGGCTGCTAGCGCACTCCGTCTTCCGCGCCGTGGGGATCCAGGTCGACGCCAAGATCAAGGAGCTCACCGTGGACAACGCGCGTGCGCTCCTCCGTGGCAGCGACATCATCGTGGACGTGTTCGACAACAGTGTCGGCCGCGAAGCGGTGAAGTCCGCCGCCGCCAAGCTGGGTATCCCGTGCCTGCATGCCGGCATGGCGACGGATTACGCCGAGCTGGTGTGGGATCCGCACTACGTGGTTCCGAGCGCAACCAACGACGATGTCTGCGACTACCCGCTCGCGCGCAACCTCGCGATCATCACGGCTGCGTTGACGGCAGAGTCCGTCATCCGTTTCATCGCGGATGGAACGCAGGACGATCGTTCGTTCACGTTCGGAGACCTGGTGATCGCCGTTGCAGGCTGATGGCCGCGTCGGCATGCCGCGTCACTCGGGCACGAACGCGCCGCGCCGACGGTCACCCTGCGGGGATTCCTTGCTCGAGACCGGTGCTGGTGGGCACTGCATGCATGACCATCACCCAGATGACTCGTAGCTGTCGCGTCGTCAGGGTCGCCTTCCAGCGCACGTCCTCACCCGACCTCTCGATATGGACATCGTCGAAGACGTCGCGCAGGTCCGCCAACAAGAAAACTGGGAGATGACGCAGTCGCGCTTTCCACGCATCGAGCAGAGCCCCGGACGCGGCGAACAACTCGTCCGGGTCTTCGGTCGCAAAGCCCAACTCGAACTCGGCACGTTCTTCGTCGATGACCACGAGACTGAGCTCGGCGGAGTCGCTCGCCTCGCCGGCGAACGCGTCGAAGATGGTGGCCGTGGCAGCACAACGGCGAAACCATCCCGTGATCGCAGGTCCGTTGTCCCACTCGTAGCGCCCGTTCGATTGTGCTGCGCCGATTCGACCGAAGAGATACGTACCGTCTCCCAGTTCGAGCAACGAACGTCGGTCGTCGGCATAGCCGCCGACGATCGCTCGTGGTTCCCGAAGCAGGCCGCGTGCTACGCGACTTTTTTCGGCCTCGGAAAGAGTGGCGTGGAACGCGAATGGGGCGGCCGTGACGCAAGACGCTCCGTGACAAGAAACCTCGCGCATGGCGATCTGGGTGCGCTGAACACGCTCGAAAAGGTCGGCGACATTCTCGAAGTAGTCCCCGAGCGTGGTGTGTGCGAGCTGCCGGATGGTGCTCTCGAACCCCGCCGTTCGCAGTTGCACGAAGTCCATCTGGAATGCCGCGACCGCGTCGGGACCGACCAGCGTCGTTATCGAGAGCGGCGCCTCGGGTTGCTCAGAAGCGGAAAGCGAAGGGACAGCGACAGCGACCGGTGAGGGCGCAGCACCGCAGCCCGCGGTCACGAGAACTACCGAGAGCCACGTAGCCGGCTTCCGCATGAGTTCTTTTTGGGAGGTTTTCCCGAAAACCTCCCCCCGCCGGAGGTGAACTCCGGTCGGGTCCCCCCTCCGACTCCGAACGCTTCGTGTTAGCGGCTCGCTTCGCTCCCCGGAAGTCTTCCTGCGGAAAACTTTATCC